>CM054113.1:19667248-19799545 GCA_028673005.1 Tanypteryx hageni | reverse complement strand
GTTTAATTCATTGCATATTTAGGCTAAAGGCAAGTTGACACATTATTCGTGTTAATTGGGACTTGGTTAGGCATGGATATTTGAAGAACACGTATAATCCGCATTTCGTTTGTTTGTTTGTATAATCCCCAATATTGTTTGCTTGTTTGTATGTTTTCTGGCTATTCAGGCTTTTGGACTATTATAGCCTTAATTCCTTCCACACCCGTACACACTCAGAAGTGAGGAGGGAAATCCGGTGCCGACATAGCCTACTCTTTAGTAATCCGCATTTTTAAAGAAACAATTTGTTCTAATATGTGTTAAACACTGTAAAAAATGTATTTAACTATAGATCGGTTGCACGATATTAAGATAAAATTATCAATTAAACCAAAAACTATATTTAGGGTAGAATTAAAGAGCAAAAAATAAAAATTTGTTTTTCACAATGACTATTCAGTCGGCTCGACAGATCACCATTATGAGTGCACAAGAAAACGATAGGACGGTAAAATAAAAATGTTACAAAATCATTTACTTACGCATAGAATAATTTAAAATCGCTTGTCCTTGATTTATATGTATTTCTCTAAAACAAAAGAGAATACTTAGCTTCGTTTCAAGTAAAAAAAACGACGGTAAAAACCAGTTTACATTATATTTTTGACTAATATCTCCGCCGACTCAGTCTCTTTGACTTAAACAAATTTTATTTGATTGATATGATATATCAGCTGATGTTTAATAAAGAGGCGAAGCCCGGGTATTCTTCATTTTTCATATGAGCGGATAAATTCAAACTCGCGTCAGAACGCTCGATTAATCCGCCACAAGTTTAATCTGCCCACTGTTAATCGGAGTTTTTCTGTGCTTGTATTCGTATCGTAGGAGAGAAAATCTGTAAAACTTGAAGTTAAAAATTTTTAAGAAGAAATCCAAGAGTAAGTTCAACTCTTTTATACAAAATTTTGCTCCCGCGCTTCTCAGGGAATCTCGTTATTATAAGTCCACGAAACTCTCAGCCGATTTTTTATTGTTTAAAGATTTGAGAAAGTGAAAAGACTACGAATAGAGTGGATTGGGTGAGCTAAACCAAAAAAATCAAAAGGTTGAATCAATGACGCAGCCACCACCCGCGTAGCCGGGCCGATGCCCGTGAACTAGCGCCTCACGTGGCCCCGCAGGAGGCTGAATGTAAAAGGCCTTGAAAAAAAGCCAGCCCGGAGGCATGCTCGGTCCTATCTACGCCACCGCGTAGATTGCTTTACGCCATTCATTATGGTATACGCTGAGGCAAATCACGGAGGTTAGTACGAGGCGGAAGGTGATAATCGCTAGTCCAACTTCCCGTCGTTTTCCATCGCGTGGCCTTCGTCAAAAGAAAAATATATCCCTCGAAAACATCGCTTCACTTTGGCCCCAATTTCTTTAATAACATCCTCTTGATTGCAATATAGCCACAGAAATCAGAGGTCGTAATTTGAAACGGCGGTAGCCGAGGATGACGAGTCTGCGTGGCTTATAATTAGACCTCGACGGTGTCTCTCTCTACGCTATACTTTCATCGAGCGAGTCGATTCCGCTCACGAGTTCCTCGTCTGAAGCATCAATTTCATGCGCTACAATACGGCTATTAATCAAACATTTACTAAAGTTTTCTTCCGTGGACCTGTTTATAACATTTTTCCAATTCAGATTCTTTCAAAGTAAAGGATCGAATCATTGCCGAAGAATAAAGAACATAATTTCGTTAGCCGATAAAAATTTTATGAGGAGGCGACACGCAATATATGATTTGGTACACCCCAATTTCACTCAACGATGAAAAAGTGTTTTAGCGGTTTAATGAAAAAAACTGGAAAACTATTTTACTTGGGTTTACACGTTTTATTAATGCTTTTCGGTCGAGTTCTTCCACAAGAAGTTTACGGTTATTAGGCACCGTCTTACTGTTTTAGCGAAAAAATTATTTCAAAGAGATTATAAACGAGAATAACTAAAATGGATTATTCAACCACATTACACAATAGATGAACCTGCTTATTTAAAACTGTTGAGAAAACTCATTCACATATCGAACATAATAAGGAGAAATCTGCCGTTATGGATGTTATCATCAATAGTCAGTCTTACTAGACCCTTAAATGATTTCAAACGTATTTTCGTCAGGGTTTCCCAACATTTTCAATATGACAAGCTCCAAGTTATTCTAAAGAACGTCAAGCGAGCACTACTATACTTATTGAAAAATAGGAATGGCCATGATCAAAATGAACCCGATGCCAGAAATAATGTATAGTGCTCTTTCTTAATGCGTTTAGAAAGACATGAAACGAATAAATTGCTACTAGAGAAGGCGATTTTCAGTATCATAGAAGTGCGCCATCAGATTGCCAAAGAGCACGGCAGTGATGCCGAGCACCAACTCGTGTTCTAGGTCGAAGTTTGCGTGTCTAAACTAGACGATAATATTGCGCCCATAATTAGATTATAGAAAATTTTCCTTCCGTTGAAACGGCGTGATTGTTCTCCTCTTATATCTGTACCGCATTGAATGCACGGCTAGCACGTTAGTACTCGTATTTCTCCTCTAGTATTCTTCGAACGAAAAACTTGGACGAAAAATGTGTAATTTTTTCATCTTACTCTCCTCCCTAAGAGACACGCCAGGAATCCCACGGTTCGAAATTCCAGCAATTTTCCCGTGAAACATCAATTCCCGTCCATTACAGCGAGCAGGAAAGATGAAATTAAGGGGAAGTGACTTCTACGACGCGCGCTCACGTAGCTCACGCGTCGAACACGCAAAGATCTGATAAGACCCGTGTGGGAGAGTGGATAGCCGCAGAAAGGAGGTGAGAAAGTGGGCGGGTGGATGGGGAGTTGGAGGGAGGAGTGAGGGGGCGGAGGGGAGGTTGGGAATGGGAGGATGCGTGAAGGAGGGAGGGGCGGACGGAGGCGCAACACGCATTTCCACCCAGACAGAGAGGCGCGCGCTAGGGAGGGTCAGCGCGCGAACAGTCGTGCGCGTCGAGGGTACTATGCCCTCGTCGCCGAACTGGTGGAATATATGTACGTATATACTAGATGCACTGGTGGTGTAGTGGTTAGCGTGTCGGCTTTCTATTGCAAAGTTCGGGGGTTCAAACCCCTCGAATGGAGGTTTTATAAAAAAAAACTATCATCAGTGCCTGGCAGTAGGCAGCAGTACTGTCAGTATGGTATAGAGCCGAAAACAAATGATGTTGGTTGGGTCTATATCCAATACAGCTGTAGGCGTGATCAGGACGATTTGAACGGCTACAGTACTGCGATGTGGAAAGCAAGAGGGAACTACCACATTACAATCCCTAGTAAAGATTATATGGTTGGACAATATGAGTTCTCTCGAGGTAAAACAATCCGGAGGTAAAATAGTCCCCCAATCGGATCTCCGGGCGGGGACTGCCTTGAGGAAAACAAGAAAGAGGAACTCCAGAAAAATATGATAAATAGACTAGTAATAACAGGTAGAAAATACGGTATGGAAATAAATACAGAAAAATCCAAGGTCATTCGAATATCGGGTAAAGAAGAGAATCTGAACATAACTAATGGGGGAAAGCCATTAGAACAAGTTTCAGAATATAAATACCTTGGAAGTATCATAACACGAGAGGCAAAATGTACGGATGAGATCAAAACTAGAATAGGAAAAGCAAAAGCGGCTTTCAGGAGAAAGAAACAACTACTTACAGGGAATATAAGGGAAGATATCCGCAAGAAGTTGATAAAATGCTACGTATGGAGTATAGCATTGTATGGGGCAGAAACATGGACGCTAAGGAAAAATGACATCAAATACTTGGAAAGCTTTGAAATGTGGACTTGGAGGAGAATGCTGAAGATAAAATGGACAGATAGGATGAAAAACGATGAAGTGCTACGAAGAATAGGAGAGGAGCGAATGATTATACAGACTATCAGAAAGAGGAAGGCTAACTGGGTTAGACATTACCTGATGAGAGAGAGTATGATTAAAGACGTGTTAGAAGGAAAACTAGATGGGAAAAGGGAAAGAGGTAGGAAAAGGTTTCAGCTGATAGACGATTTGAAAGGGAAAGAGAGTTATCAAGATATAAAGAGGACAGCGGAAAATAGGAGTATATGGAGAACCAGGTTTAACCAAGAATAATCACGGACCTATCTACCGACAGACTACCTATGATGATGATACTAGATCAGTGGTTCTTAACCTTTTTAGCTCCCCGCACCTCTTTGTCTTTCAGAATATGCTTTCGCACCCCCGAAAAAATATCTTTCATTTACGCAAAAGTTTCTTTCGAAGACATGAACATATAATCGCCTCATTTATAATGACTTGCGTTTATTCAAAGGCTGTGACAAATTAAATGGCATTTCTCCAAAATATTTTGTTGTATATTTTATTTTGTTTCTATTTAAATTAATTTTTTAAAAATCTCTAGATCAACACCTCGCACCCCTAGAAACAGTGCCTCGCACCCCAGGTTAAGAACCACTGTACTAGATGAATTAGTCCATTCAAAACGGAGTTTGCAATCAAACTAGAAAAAACAAATTAGACTATTTTGTTATAAAATTATAGTATACCAATCCTATCAGATTTGGCGGAAGAAAGGCTGAGATATTGAGTGTTACAAAATTACCAAGTGACCAAGATAAAATGGGTTTTATTATATATATATATATATATATATATATATATATATATATATATATATATATATATATATATAACAGCTTACGGAAAAGGAAAGGTAAAATGAATATATGGATGTCAACAAGGTGTTGGGATACATTGAAATGTTATTCGTTTATATAGACGAAGTTCTAAATAACTTAAAATTTTCAGCTCCCTAACTTTTCCTGTAGTATCTAAATATTTACCTATTTGCTTAAACATTAACATTTTTTAACTGCCAAAAAATTAAAATATCAAAATTTGTATAATCTCTAATTTGTATTTTTTTATAAATTCTACCAATAAAAAAATTTTCAGATCCGTAGCACATCCGGAAAAACAAACTTTGAAAATTTGTTTAAACAATTTCGAATTTTTAGTGGCCGCATTATAGAACAATTTCAAGATTTTCGTTTTTCTAGTCGGTTTTGCACATAATCCTAGTGACAAAAAAATTTCTTGAAGTGCCTAAACATTAGTATCCTTCTACATATATATAAGTTATATGTTACTCCTCCTCTGTAAGGAACGTCTATATATAATGATATATATATATATATATATATATATATATATATATATAAATGACTTGGTAGTGGTGGTGTGGAGGGGGGGGGGGCAGCCTTGGCACTAGAGCGGACTAGCGGCAAGAAATTTGGTGGTGTTGGTGGGGGGGATATAATATGTTCGCCGCAGGCATCCGGCGTAGCCTGAGCAACGCCGGGTAACGTTTGCTAGTGTGTGTGTGTGTGTGTGTGTGTTTGTATGTATGTATATATATATATATATATATATGTATCATTCTATATAGACGTTTCTTAGAGAGGAGGAGGAGGATATAACATATAGGACGGTACTAATGTTTAGGAACTTCCAGGTGTGCTGGAGATTCGAAATTTTTTTCTTAGGTAGGATTTTGTGCAAAACCAACTAAAAAAAAACGAAAACCTTGAAAAAGTGCAACAATGCGCCCGTTAAAAATTTGCAATTGTTTAAACAAATTTTCAAGGTTTAGGCATTTCCGAATGTGCTACGGAGCTGAAATTTATTTTAGAGCTAGAATTTGTAAAAAAAACGAAATAGCGATTATACAAATTTTGATGTTTTAATTTGTTTGGCAGTTAAAAATTCTTCAAGTTTAAACAAATAGATAACTGTTTAGACATTACGTGATGAGTTAGGAAGCTGAAATTTTCAAGTTATGTACAGAGTAGTGAATTTGCACAAATAAATATTTTAATCTCTCCATAATTATATTACGGCAGCCGTTAAAAATATTTAAAATTTAAACAAATGGAAAAATATTATTTCACTTCTAGAAGTACTACAACTTTAAAATTTGGCAGAAATGTGTAGCATTAGTACCCCATAATGGAGAAATTATAAAATTTTCAAAATTGCAAAGTTTTGGGATTTTTTAAATCTATTATTTATGCATAAGGGAAAAACGAAAATCGTTCCGGAGGTATAATATTTAGAATTAAAAAATATTTGAAATGATGAAATATGAAAAATGAATTTTTTTTATGTTGAGATGATATGCTTGCAGAATGCAAGCACCAACTACTAGTATATATATATATATATATATATATATATATATATATATATATATATATATATATATATATATATATATATATATTGGGAGAGAGGTTGAAGGGAGGTTTGGAAGGAGAAAATGAGGGAGTAGAGTCACTCTCTCCGTGCCTCTTTTTTCCTCTTTCCCTTTTTAACAAATCACGCCCGAACTGCACACACTATAATCCTCTCTCTCTCTCATTCACTCTGCTCTGAGCACTCCACTCAACCCGGACGCACTTTGCGCCGTCGTTCGCGAAAAAGGTTCAACCTCGTTCCGACCGATGCAAAACAAAATTAAAAAAAAAGCAACGAAACGATTCGCGCTTTTCATTCGCACGCATCGTCGCAATCATCTCTTGGCTTTATTTGGACCGTCATTTCGCCACGCGCCGCGATCAAACTCAAAGAGGCGTAAACTTTTTGAATATTCTAAATCTCCTCTTGAACCTAGTTTGATAGCAGAAGCACGTAAAAACATGACAAACAAAAAGTTAAAAATGAATTCGTGATTAAATCGTCGTGCTAGGCCTTCCATGCAGCGTGTTGCTGGTTCGAAACACAGAGCTCGCTCCGTTCTCTACTTTTCCTATTAAGTCACAACTCCGTTCTTCCGAAGAGACGCTGAAGCCCTGGTTCATACTCCATCGGTGCTTTTTGCAAGAGAAGGCTCAAGCGGTAACTGGGTTTCCTTCTTATCCTTCCATGCGTTAATTTACGTACGAGAAGCGTGAAAACATTGGTGTGCTACAGGCTGTCAACCTGTGTGCCTAAAATACCGAAGTTAATGAAGATGTTTGCTGTTAAAAAGAGGCATTAATTTTTGCATAGAAAGAGAATAAGATGAGCATTTTAAGGTGTGCCTTTACAATTAACAAACATGAATAATTTAAGACATCCCACACGAATATAAACAAAGCAACGACACAGTTGGGAAATGACAATAATGAAAGAAAAGCAATTAAGATTCAGAGGAAATTCCCCGAAAATAATTTTTTAAAGGTAACCAACTGATAAGTGTGCGAAGTATTAAAATATCTGGAATTGGAAATGAAGCTTTGATAAGTGCGTTCGAAAGGGTTTGAGTCCCTGCGGTTCTCTCCCGCTTCACTCGAACGTTGTTCCCAATATTTTTTTAGGTTCGGCGTCCTATCAAAGATAAACAGTATTTCGCAGCGCCCGCACCTTGAAAACAAGATTGCATATTTATGCATTCGGGTATCACAGCGATTGGACGCGTTCATTTGTTGGTACTACGTTATTATGAAATCGGCCTTCATGGGCAGAATAGTACGGAAAAATTACGTGAAATATGCTATTTATCACTAGTTAGTCAACACGTGTAATAGTCCTTAAGTATATGAAACCCTTATGAGACGGGCAGTATAGTTCAATTAGAAAGAGTACAATGCCTAGCAGCCAGATTCGTATAACATATACACATATGAACATAACTTATATTACATAAGGAATGCGTCACATCATTATTAAGGGATTTGAACTGAATATCAATCGAGGACCGCAGAGTGAACTCAATGTTAAGGCTTCTGGAGAAATATAGGTCGGAATATCTAGCAGAGGAGGTTTTAGGAATATCTGAAGCAACAACGTGCGTAGGTTGGCAGGATTGTGACTATTAAATCCGTGCAATCGATTGTAGAACGGAGCGATATCAAAGGCTGGTTTTTTCCGAGGACAGTACGAATTATAACAGAGATTAAATCTGCGAGAGTGAATTGTTAATTATGTTTTGGTGCATTGCACCCCCTGCCACCCAACAATGTGGTATATTGCAGGGCTACATATCGTACATTATCAATATTTATTAGAACAAAAATTATTGCCAAAGAGACAACAACATTCCCAAATCTTTGATTTATTTACTAAACAAAGTTTTCCGCGGCACCCCCAAGAATCAGCTGCGGCACCCCAGTGTGTCGCGGCACCCGGTATGGGAACCCCGCGTTAAACCCTCCTATAACATGGTTCTCGCTTTAGTCTGTGGGCCCCGTTGGATGCGGTCGCGCGGTTAGGCCTTTCCGAACCGGACTCCAGGGAGTCTGTAATGGCCACCCGGCCGAAATCGAAGAGGTATACTTCGTTTTGCGTTCGATAACGGATCGAGGAAGAGAAAGACCGTGAGAATGAGAGAAATAAAGAAAAGCGAGACATTCAGCTCGTATTAAAGCAGAGAAAGAAAGAGAGAATCTGAAAACGGTCCGTTTAAGAAGATCTCTTTCGATGCGGATTAGTCATTTGGCGCCCGGAGGGCAAAAAAGCGAGAGTGGAAATGGCCATCAATTGACCCACACCACTCCCTCCCCTCCTTCTCTCACTCTAGTCCTTCCCCCACTCCCCTACCCTCCCTTCCCCATCATCTCGATGAAACGATACGACCCCTAGGACGAGAAATAAAGAGTTCCTTGAGTAACGAAGAAGGAGATATATGGTGAGAAAAATGTGGAATGAGGAGAGAGAGAGAGAGGGTGAGAGAGAGGAGTGGAGAGGAGAGGTCGGGCGGGAGATGGAGAGATTGAGAGATAGATAGGAATAAGAGAAAGAGAAGAGCAAAGAGAAAAGCTTTAGGATATAATAAATAGAAAAGAGAGGTTGGAAGTTTCGGCAAAGAAGAAGAAAAAATAGGAAGGCGGTGAATCGTAACGAGACGGAAAATGAAAAGGAGGCAGAGGTCGGGAGAGATGAAGTGGAAGAGTAGAGAGAGAGAGAATAGACAAACGAAGTAGAAACTAGATGATCCAAACGGAACTTACGATGCCTACATTCCATTTAATCATTTATTTAATACTTATATTGGATCTGCCGGCCTTTGTAGATGGGTGGTTAGCGTGTCTGGCTGCCAATGCGGGTTCGAATCCTGCCGAGGGCATGGTTGTATGTGTTCGCCTTTGTTAATGTTATTACGCTCATTGTAAAAGGCCGTTAACGACTGTTTATGAGCTAATATAAAAATAAATAAAATAAATAAATAAATAAATTTAATAGCTTTAAAATCACCGCGTATATGTAGCTCTTAGTGTTCCCAAATTTCGTAATTTAACGTTATAAAATATTACAAATACAGTCGAACGGAAAACAAAATTGACCACACGTATTTGTGTGGTAAAAATAATGCGTGTGTACTAGACTATACGACTATACCGAATTCGAGTCCAACAATAGTCGTTGCGATGGCAACACTCTCGTAATGAGTGATAAAAACTTCAAAAATGTCGGTTTTTACGCAAAATTAGAAGAAATGCGATCGATAAGCAACATTCTACGATAGAAATTAGAATCTCCATTCCTTTCCTCAGATAATAATAGTACAAATCCCGCTCCGATACTACGATTCTAAGATATTTTAATATGCAAGAGAAAATTACCCTGCACGATGGAATTCAGATTTCCCATGTAAATCAAATGGGAAGGAGAGTTCCTGGAGTCGAACCCGGGACTTTCAACATTCGCAACAAAAACTATCCTCGGGAGTTCGGCCCCAGCAGCATGAGATTTCCACCAAGTGTCATGAAAATCGGTCAATTGGTTCAAAAGTTAATAGGGGACCTGGCCAGACGGACAAACAGACAACGACGAAACTATAGCCCTATTTCCATTCTGGAAAGTAGCCTAAAAATGGGAGTGGGTGTGAGAGGAAGGGGTTAGAATGGAAAAGAAGATGAGGGCCCGAGGAAAGCAGAGAAAGGGGTCGTCTATTAAACAGGCATCGTCCAAGTTGCCTTCATAACAAGAGTCCCTCATCCAAAGCATCAATGTCAGCTAACGATGGGCAACAAAGAAACATTAATATGGGAAACATGACGCATTCTTCTGGGGCTAATTTCTGCGATAGGAAGAAAACATTTCGGACGCATTTACTTTCTACCTTCTCACTCTCTTACTGTCTCTTAATTTTCTGAATCTATCGGGCGACCACAAAAAACAACAAATTAACGAGTGCTATTCGAAATGGAGTGCGCACGAAACACGAGGTTGGATAAACGATTCCCAGTTTATCTTTCGTTCGCTACTCCTCACTCTCGGTCGAGGGCCTCCTGAGTGCGTGCGCGCCTGTGCGTCGTGTGACTCGGCTTTCGCGAGTCGAATTCGTTCGCGCGTGAATGTATAACGAACCTTAAAAGAAAGACTCGAACGCATCGCTAAAAATAATATCGCGCCTTTTGGCGAAGCATCGAATCGAGGGCCTATGAAAGGAGACTTGTTCCTCGTTAGCGGAACGGATAGTTCATCCGTCTTCCGATAACGAGGCCCGGGATTCGCATCCTGCCGCAGAGAATTCGTTTCACGCATCCTCGCTGATAAATCGTTCATTTCGATGGGCTGGGAAACAATTAGGAAATACCTACATCAAGGCATGTCAAACTCGAAGAGGCAAAAGCAAAAGATGTAATGGAAGTGCCGCATAAGAATTATGCTCGTTTAATGGGCCCCCGAGTTGGAAAAAAAGTAGATTTTTTCTATGAGATTGGACGTCTGTTTTGCGAGAAAACGATAATTTAGAAACCGCGTCCTATCGTAACACATTAATTGAGAAAAAAATCTTGTATTTTTTCACAAAAACAAATTACTTCTGTAAAATATCGAACGATTTCCGTCGAGAAGAAAATCGGCATAAGGGCCGCACTAAAGCAACGAAAGAGCCGCATGAGGCCCGCAAGTTTTACATGCCTAGTCTACTTTATCATGAATAAAATTATTCTACGATGTTATCCGAGCTAATAAATTATAATCCCTTTCACTCAAGCGAGTCTTGTCGTTTCGTCATATCAGTAAATTAGGAACGTTTTATCTGCTGACATGACCCAGAAGGAACAAAGAGTAGCTTTCATTTAAAAAATGGGTGCTAAGCCCAAGCAAGATAAGGATTAGATGAATTTTGCATCAAAATATAAAATATGATAAGCAAAGATTTATGATTAAATAATCTGAACTTCGGAAATCCCGGAAAGCATAGTGTCGCTTGATAAAAATAAAATGAAACCCGTGTCGATCTCTCCATCGCATTGAAATCCGACATCGTCGCTTGAAATTCTTAAGAAGGAGACGGGATTTATTCTCATCTAATTAGGTTCGGAAATTTATTGGCCGAGGGAAGTAATAAATTACATTTACTGCGACACTACAAAAAATGTATTATCAAAAAGAACTATGAATAAGATGCTTTATTTCTGTTTTCTCTGGACGAGTTCCAAGGAAAAATATCGAGAATTTCGTATTCATTTTCTCGCAGAAAATCTGAATATTTTATGGTATCACTACAATTTTACACAGTTGAAATAATTTTATTTCAACGAAAAGGAAGCTATTAGTAAGAGCTCCATCCAATTAAGATTTATTCAAAATAAGTTCCCAACGGAAATACAGCACGAAATCATAAATACAACCTTCAAGGGGCCTAAATTTCCGTGGCATGCAATAAGGAACCTTGTTATTAATGAGCCCTGTATTAATGAGATTGTTATAATAACTAATATAAAACGTAGGTTTGAGCAAGAATCTGAGGTATACTTCATGTAAAGGAGGTTTGTGCAATGACGACAATTCGCTGTAGACAGCAATAGAAAAACCATGAAAATAACTTCGCAAGCTCATCAAGTCGGCATTCCAGTCCTTTAAAGACTGCCCCTACAAGTGTTACGTTTTCTTCATTACGCCTCGCAAAGAAAAAGCCCCAGAGAGTTGACAAAAGACGGTTACGAGCGTGACATCGCATTCGTCGGACCAAATCGAATCTCCTTCCTTCGCATTGTTGCGGCGTCCCAGAGTGTCTCCGACTCCGACCGCTCAATCTGGGAAAACAAACGACCCCGGCAAGACGATGTTATGTCAGATAGAACTCGGAATGAACTTTTATATCGAAAGCCTTTCGTAACCGAGGCCATGGACCGGTAAAGAGCAAAAGCCGTCGGAGCAACAACACCAGCCCTTCCCTCCGTTTCCGCGCGGAAACCAGAAATAAAAAAATACGAGTTCCCATTCACCGAGGATGGTGGCTCTTGAATGAGACCGCCATCCATTTAGATCCAAGAGACGGAGGACATAATCCGTTAGGTTCCTTCAAGTGTGGTTTCCCCATCGCCATCCACATGACACTCACCTAAGTTATCGCCGTAGACTGCGGGGACGAGCGTCGTCAAGGCAACCGCGACGACGGCAATCCAAGAGACGAGGAGACCCTTGGTCCTTCCATCGGCCGCTCCCTGACACACCTCCCTGAAGACCACCTCCGACCGAAGGATCCACGGTGGAGACATTCCGAATTTCAGAATGAGACAAACGAAATCCTGGCCAAATCACGAAGGCAACTAGTCGCCACTATTCCTCTAATTACTATATAAATATATATATGTATTTGATCAGATCGCGGCATTCACTGTCACCACCGCCCTCCGCTCCCCGACATGCCTTCCGCACCCTCCCCCATCCCCCGAGGAGGCCTGCATCCTCCACCTCCCCACGGCGCGGCACCGCAAAAACCCTCCGGTAAGCGCGCGGCTCGGAACGACGACAACAAAAACAACAACACCCTCCGGAGCGCGTCGGAACGACACAACGCGAACACTCGCGAATCGAAAAACTCACACTCTCTTCGGCAAAAAAGGGACACGCGAACTGGTGAGAAAATAAGGCGTCCGAAGCACTGGAAACTGCACAAGAAAATGAGCTAACGGGAAGGAAAAAGCGTTTTAGGCGAGCGTGGAGTGGAAACCGCAAAGGGACCTGCTCACCTCGCAGCCGGAACCACACTGAAGGACGGGGAAGGGAGAGTAGAGGGAGAGGGGGAGGAGCGAGGAGAGAGGGAGATGAGGGACGGCGGAGAGGGAGAAAACGGAAAGGGAGAGAGAGAGAGAAGACTGAAAGGACCACGCGCGCAGGCCTCCAGAGGGAGCTTCTCGAGTTCGCCGGCAGGGCGCGACGAGTGACGGTGGCGCCGGGTAATCGTTGGCGGGTACGAGCGTAACTTCCTTCTCCTCCCGCTCCTCGTCCCTTCCCCTCTCACACAACAACTCCGCTGTTTGACCTAGGTCACGAGAGCACGCTTTGGTCAACGACATTCTCCCTTTGTCTCTCCCTTCGTCTTTCTTTCTCTCGATGGCGATCGTTTCACACCGATTGATCTTTCCTTGGAAGGCTTTTTTTATTCGCGTGTGCGTTTTCTCGTGGAGTCTTAAAGTCGCACGCGCGTCTGGCAAAGAGATAAAAGGCGCAGAAAAAATATGGAGTGACCTCGTCATTATTCTTACCCTCGTGGACCGTTACATTTTCCAAACAGTGACGCTGATGCTAGAAGGGAGATTTCTTTTCAAGAAAAAGAAAGAAGATTTAGTATATTTGAGCAACGCTGCAGAAGTATTTTGTCTCTAAAAAATTCCTAAAGCGTCCGCAATATCCCCCATTGTAACGTTATCTTTTTTGGTTGAATCGCTCCAGATGCAGCAAACGTTTTATAGCAATTACGTGATAAACTTAACTTTTAATGTTCACAGAGATACTGTATTCCTAGAAGGAATTAATATGGTTAGAGGTTTATGTGAAATTGTTTCTATGTGAATCTTGAGCCGTTACTACCTTTATGTTAGTACTAGACAATTACCCGGGCTTTGTCCCGGGTTCAGAGTCTCAAATTTGTCATGCATATATCACTCGCTAATAATCCAAACTCAAGGTACTCTTAAGGTAAGTGACCAATATTCCCCTTTAATTGGTATGAACAAATTAAATATAGATTCAAATTTGACACCTCCATCCCCTTCCCCGCTAAGAAATCAAAGTTCCGGCATCCAAATGCATATCCTCAACGTCTCTTTAGTATGTGTACCAAGTTTTGAGTCTCTACGTTTCTTAGTTCCACATTGTTATTTGTGGAGGATTCATCAAAATCGGTAAATTGTTTGCTGAGATATCTTCAAAAAAGCGAAATTTTAACCGACCGTTCCATGGGGACCCCTCGACCCTGTGGCCTATTTAAATTACATTTGGAACTGTAACTCTCATGATCATCCTAAAGCTGCATAATAGTTCTGGTGATAATTTGGAAGACCTATTCAGAATGTTAGGAACTTATAAATTAAATTATGAAAAAAGTAGGGATGTACACTGGTTACCCGTGGTACAAAAGTGTTTTTCGTCAAATTCGCCGTAGTATAATCGTATACAAATGCATATGCTTTGAAATCAGAAAATTAGTGTTTCTTATATTTTGGTATCCCTGCTTTTTGATCCGTTCTAAACACGTCCATTTCTTTTTGCCATTCTATGCTCACCCTGCACACTAAATTTCTTTTAAATCGGCTTATCCAATACCTTCCAAATCATAGTTACAGAAATATTTTAACCTTAATATTGTGGTAGTCCTGTTTAGTCGACCTGGTTGAAATATACTATTTTGATATTTATTTATGTGAATATTATATATACCATATTTGGTTAAAATACATGCTATCAGTTCTCTAGAAATACGTGTAAAATAAATAATATTTTACATGTTACTGTTGTAGCCCTGCTCTTAAGCTCCGCTTTAAACATCTTGATTTCGTTATGGTATATTGTACAAGTTTATACACATAATTTAGTTGAAATCCGTTTAGCCAATTCCTTCCAAATCCATAATTACTGAAGAAGTTTAATATTTAATTGTGACACCCCTGTTTGGCTGATCCAGTCCAAATATGCTATTATGGTTTTGCATATATGAGTACATAATAAATCTAAAAATTGAATAAAATTGATGTTGACAGTTCAGCAGAAATTTGTGTAAAATATTTTTTCTTCCTTGTATCTTGGCAGCCCTGCATTCTACACCTATACTAAACATCTTGATTTTTTTGCACCCCTTCTTCATACAAAATTTCATTGAAATCGGTTTGGCCATTTCTTTCCAAATTTATAATTACCGAAAAGTTGAATTTTGCAATTGAGTCCATCCGGTTAAAATGTGATTTTGGCCATGCATTTATGTGTTGATTGGAGGCTTAGTTCTGATGGCTACTCATTCAAGGTATTAACCACTCCTTCAGCCATAAATTTATTGGTAAAGCCAATGCATTTCGCCCACTATGTGGGCATCATCAGGGCGAACCTGCTTCGACAGTGACACGTGGACGACTGTGAAGATTACGCGGAAGTTATTTGGAAAGAAAAGTTGAATGAGAGACGAAAACAAGTGAAGTACGACATTTCTGTAGCCTGTGTTGTTGTGTGTTAGTCTGTGAGTTTGAATAATGTTTTGTTAAAGCCCGTGTCTGTGTTCATGAGGTTCGATCGGTTTTTGTAAATATATAAGTTTTCCGGTGCAATTAAGGGAATTGTATGAGTTATGTGCAGACGTAATTATTTTAATATCATCAGAGGTTATGCCATGTCCTGTCTCTGCTATGTGTTTCGCTACGCTGAATTTATCGCAGCGATTATATTTGAAATGTGCTATGTGTTCTTTGAAGCGAGTGACCATTTTCCTTTTGGTCTTGCCAATGTACTGTTTGTCACAATGTGAACATTGTATACTGTAAATACCTGACTTTTCTAAATCAGCTGTCTTGTCTTTCGGGCGAGGAGTGGTGATTATATTGTTGTACTGGTTTGAGACTTGTGCACTGCGGCGAAGAAGAAATTTCAAAATGCGAAGGTGATAGTGAGTGGAATTGTCAGGAGAAGGGATGTCCCAAACAGAAGAATTGATTACATCAATGAGGGGATAGATTGGGTGTGTAGTAAACAAGGTGTGCACTTCGTTCACCCAAATAGTTGGATCAAAGAGAGTGACTTGGCAACAGATGGTGTGCATTTGAACAGGAACGGATCGTATAAACTGGGAAAACTTTTTAGTGATGTTGTTAATTATTTGAAGGCGCAGGTAAACTAAAAGATGGTACTCGAGGTGACATTTGTATGCGCAAAGACGAAAAGTGACAAAGGTAAGAGTTTAAGAGTACTTCAGGTAAACTGTCGAAGTGTACTTAATAAGAAGGATGAATTTTAGCGCTAATAGAAGCGAGCCGTCCAGATGTAGTTATAGGAACGGAATCGTGGTTAAAAAGTGATATATTATCCCAGGAAATTTTTCCACGAGAGTCTTCATTTTACATAAGGGACCGCGAGACTAAAGGAGGAGGGGTCCTCATCTGTGTTAAGGGTAGCATTGAAAGCTCCCAAAAATGGGACTGCGAGATGATGTGTGTTAGAATAAATGACCCAATTCACAGGAAAATTTTAGATATTATAGCAGCATATAGGAGACCAGGAGAGGATTTACACATTTTAGAAACCTTAGTAAATTTATATGAAGAAAAGCCAGTAAGTCATGGAACCATAATTGCGGGAGAGCTAAATTTACCATCAGTTAGATGGGAAGGGTTACCAGCGGGGGTTGAGAGACCTCAGGAATTGGTAAACAATCCAATCTAGGAAGGGGGTTTTACGCAGATAGTCGAGAAACCAACCAAAAGGGACAACACTTTAGATGTTTTTCTTTTAAGGTCTTAGAGTCATTCATTAACACAGAAACTATGGCAGGGATAAGCGACGATGATGCTGTTTCTATAAATATGGAATTGATAGATTCTAAACCAGTAGGAAACGTGCGAAAAGCAGTAGTATGAGAGTATAGTAAGGGTTACAAAATGGGATTTCAACAATACTTGAAGATGAGGTTTTCAAGCTGGGCAGGCGATGGAGGAAGCCCAGAAGAGATGTGGACAGGTTTTAAGAAGCTACTATTAGATGGAATAGAAGAATTTTTTCCCAAAAAAATACTTAAAAACAATACTGATCCTGAATATTACAACAAAAGTATTAAGGTGTTAAAATGGAAAATCAGGGATGCATAAAATAAGAGGGCTAGGAGAGTGTTTTTGCAAAGGTATAATAACTTGCTGAAATGCTTGAATACGGAGAAAAGGAGGGCCAAAGATTTACAAAATATACTAGGCATTAAAAAACAGCAGTGATTTTTACAAATACCCCAGGAGGCGGAAGGACAACAGAGAGAAAATAAATACAATTAAGAACGCAGAGGGAAATATAATAAAAAACGATGAAGATAAAGCGAAAGAACTTAATAATTGGTATGCAAGCATATATAGAAAAATAAATTACAGCGACATTACGGAATATAAGGAATTCTTTGGGAACAATACATATACCTAGTCAGCCAATGATGCAGGGGTAATGCATGGGGCGAAATATATCAGAATTAAAGATATTTACATATTGAAAAAATAGATAGGCGAGGAAATCGCAAATCAAAAGGACCTGACGATATTGAAGGAGAAACATTAAAGTTAGGTTCAGCAGAAATAGTACCGTATATCAGGGTTTTATTTAACGCAGCGTTAAATTATAAAACGATCCCAAATGACTGGAAAAAACAACCGTGATACCTATTTATAAAGGTGGAATCAAAACCAACGTTGAAAACTATAGACCTGTTAGTCTGACATCTGTAGTTTGCAAGTTAATGGAGAAAAATATTACTGATTACATACGAGACTATTGAGAAGTAAACAACTGGTTATGTAAAAATCCGCATGGGTTCAGGAAAGGTTATTCGTGCGAGACTCAGTTATTAGGAGTGTTACAAGACGTTGCAGAATCGATAAATAAAGGAGATGAAGTCGACACTATCGTCATAGACTTTTCTAAAGCTTTTGACGTAGTACCTCACGACATTCTACTCAAGAAATTAAAAGAGTTAAATATTGATAAATTCAGTGGTTGCAAATTTTCTTATTGGTAGATCCCAACGGGTTTTAGTAGGACAGAGTCACTCTGAGAAAAGTCAGGTAACATCAGCGGTTCCACAAGAGAGTGTTTTAGGGCCCTTATTATTACTGATTTACGTAAACGACCTACCTAATTACGTCAAGTTTGAGATGCGATTTTTCGCAGATGACTGCGTTATCCATAGACGAATAAGAACGGAAGAGGGCCGAGCAATTTTGCAGGATGGTACGGAGCGGGTAGCAAATTGGATTTAATTGAACAAAATGAGTGTTAATGGAACAAAGTGCAAGCACATCACAAATAAAAGGACCGAGAGAAATTTTTGCTACACGCTTAATGGGGAAACGGTACAAAAAGTAGATAATTGCAAATACCTAGGCGTTCAAATAACAAAAGACCTAAAATAGGGTATACACATCGACAAAATCGTAGCAAAAGCGTATAAGACCTTGCATTACGTGATGCGTAATCTAAAAGGAAGTAGTTACTAAGACTGCAAAAGAGTTAGCATATAAATCATTGGTTAGGCCTATATTAGAGTACGCTAGCAACTTATGGAACCCTAACGAGATAGGGCATATTAAAAAATTAGAGAAGGTGCAAAGAAAGGCAGCGAGATATACCTTAGGAATATTCAACAAGAGAGATAGCCTCACCAAAATGATTAAAATACTGGTTTGGGAAACGCTTGAGAAAAGGAGGAGGGTTAACAGATTAGAGGGTATATTCCAGCTAACTGGCAAAAATAAGGCATGGAAAGATCTAAGGAGTAAGATAGAGAGGTCAGACTTTATTAGAAAAAATGGACATGAGTTTAAAATTAAATGGAGGCCGCAAAAAAAAACAAATATTGCCAAATATTCTTTTCTAAATAGAGGTATCTGGGATTGGAACATGTTACGTGAAGAGCTCTTAAAACCCTTACCTAAAATTGTTAAAATAGTTAAGAATAAAGTTAGTTTGATCATAAATAATATTGTAAATTGTAACAGATGACGATGGAGTTGGAGGAAGTAAAGGAATGCCTGATGGGGTGAAGTACGGTGGGGACCTCGTGAGCTTCTTAAACGCTACGGTAGCCGTGAAGGCCCATCTTGAACCTAGAAAACTCTAAACTCCATTAGGTAATAATTAAATTGAATAGGTTTTTAATTAAATACTATTGCATTTGTTATTGATAAATTAACTGTTAGGTACTAGTGGTACCCGCAAAAACGTTTGTGAAGTCAGTCAGAAATCTGCATGTTTAAAAGTAATAATAAAATTAGACAACTGATATTTTTAATGTCATGTTTGTTTTTATAATTTATATGTGCAATTTTAATTATCTCTCTCATAGGAAAAAGGTCACATTCCAGTATTGAAATAAATTAAGGATATTTTTTTCTTTTGGTCAATTGTTAAAAATGCCCACTGCCCACACGCAGTTTACTGAATAATAATAATCTTTAATTATTATCGTTGCAATCTGTTAAGTTTGACATTACTACAACTATAATTTCGATGCTTCATAAACAGCGCGAAGTGGATAACGCAATTATTTTGGCTATTTGAAGGCTTAATAGACGCTAATTCAATCGGAGACAACAATGGGGGTCGCCTAGGCAACACTTGGAAAGAGTACGAAAAAGTCATAAAATTTCGAAAAGAAATGCATGTTTCTGAGAAATTATTACGTGCAACATCAAAACATCGCAAGAACAAGATATATTATAGTTTTAGCCATCGAATAAAGCAAAAACGGAGAAATTCGGTCCATCTTTAAGTTTTTAATGAATGAAGGAAATGTAGAATGTGGAAAAACATAATCGTTTCCCGGAGTCGAATCCGGGACACTTCCGTAAACAAAAATAGTTTTCCTGCGGTCTCCTAGTTGGCAGAAACAAAATGGTGTTTACTGCAAGAGATAAAAGGGGGCACGGACGGACGGACGAACAGACGGAGAGAAATTGATTAATTATATATAAAAATTGTACATTTATTGTATTTTGTGTTGTAGTGTAGAGTAGCAGTCTTCGATACCTGGCTGGAGCCAACTTGCGACATTTTAATTAATTTAAAGAAATTAATTCGTCAAAACGATTACAGATCATTTTTAATATCTTAAGGTCAATTACCTGTCCGCACGAAATGAAGTCAAACAGAAATTCATTCAAACAAGCTCTCGGTGATTGTATAATGCAAGCGCTTAAAAAATCACCACATGCCAAAACCTCAACCCGTATATAAACCAACGCGAGCTTCAAGGCCAAAGAATTTGAGCAACGTGTACCCAATATAAATAAGATAATTAATTCTAAGAGCTCTTGCAGAATATTTTTCATTTTCAGCAAAGTTAAGGCATCTATCCGGAATTTCCAAATTCTCTATCAATCGGCTCGCGTCCAAGTTTTCGTGTTTGAAGGTTCTTTACTCGGATTGCGCTGTATCAGCAATAACATTAATCACCATTAAGACAATAGCCTATAGGTTATACTAATGTGTATGAAAATATAAGAGATATTTAGCGCGTCAGGCTTATGGAGTCACAACCCGTGCCGAATAAAAAATCGCAAATTACGTATGACCTCATTATATTTTTTCGTTGTTAGTAATAGAGGTTTGTGTAGTTACTGCTTCCGCAATTTCGACGAACCAAATTTAAATTCTCTTGTTTGCTCTATTCAATAATTGAAACCAATTAAAAGTTTCTCAAAAACTGCGAAACACGCACGACATTAAAATATTTTCAGGACTGTTTTGAGAGGAAAATGTAAAAAAATGATTGGGAGAGAAAGACAGGAGATACAGTATCATCTATTATATGTTACGCGTTACGTAATGCCGTTTTCAGGACGTTTGTAATGAAGTTCATAGTCTTTAAAACTTTATGCGTGTCCACGCGAAATTGATAGCGAATATATTCGACGGTTTGGAACATCGATTGAAGCGGTCCTCGAAATGGTAGCGAGTTTTAGGCGGAATGTGCTCTCCTAAAAGGAATAAATCTCTGATAGCGACTGAAAGGGCAACAATAGGACTTCGGAAAGTTCCAACTCTTGCATATTAAATTGCCACTTCGTATCCCTTAAGTTATTAAACCACATATAAATTTCAGTTCATTCGCCGAAATAGGAGCTTTTGATTGGTGTGCGGGAGCAGCGCTATGGAGGCCGACCGTTAACAATTCTCTTTGCATCTGAAGAAGAGTCTTTCTATTACTTAGCCTTAAGCACCATTGGGTACCGTTGAGCATCTAAAGACGGCTTTCTCATTACCTAGTCCCTATTTGTTTTTTTCACACTTCCCACTGGACACTCAAGAGGAGTTTTTTCGATTACTTTACTGCAACAAAATATCGTAAGAAACAGATTACGTGTTCAAAACATGTTTCAATAAAATACGAAAAATGGAGAAGCAAATCGAGGGAGAAGGAAAGAATGAAAATAGAGAATTATTTATCGATTGGTTTGACCTTTATTTAGGAAAATATGCATACTTCAGTACTTCTAACACCTCTTATAGCTGAAAAAAAGGAAAAGGGAAAACACGAAGCTAATAAACTAGAGTAAACGATTTGGGCGGGGAATAATAATCTCCCTAATCGAAGGTAACTATGAAGAAAGCTCGCACCAAGCGGAAAAGCACCCAACCAATAGATGGAGTGAAACAGGAACTGCTAAACACGCATAATGAATGACCAATCCTCGTTGATGGAAATAACATTGGCTGACTGAGTTATATTTAAAATTGCTCAGGGTTTAAAGAGAAGGATAAATGTTAAGTTTTTGGACGTGTGACAAGGGAGTGTTGTTATGTGAACGCGATATACGGGTTGGCAATGGGATGTGCAATTTACATTTAAATTTATGAAGCACAGAAAGTTAGGTTAAAACGCCAGAAAATGTAATTGAACAAAAGAGGATAGGGGGGTTGAGGAGTTAGGGGAGGAGAGAGGTAACGGGGGGGGGATATAGGGGAAAAGCGGTGGAGGGGAGAATGAGGGGAAGACGCAATGGGGGAGGGGGATAGGGGTAAGGAGGATGGGGAAGGAACGATCATGCGGGACGCCGTGAGTCACAGAGAGAGAGAGAGAGGTCAATAAGGAGGAGGGAATCTAAGTATCGGAAACGTGGAAGCGAAGCCAAAGGACTTAATAATGAGAAAGAGAATGGGAGGAGAGGAAGGAGAGGGTAGTGGGGCGAATTTCTGCGACCGGATGAGAGCTCGTGTACGGGAGGGAGTGAAATGGAGGTAGAGTAGGATGGAGCGAGAGTGGGATGGAGAGAGAGTGGGATGGAGTGGGAGTTGGATGGAGGAGTTGGATGGAGGGGGAGTTGGATGGAATGGGAATTGGAAGGAGAGAGAATTGGATGGAGTTGGATAGAGGGGGAGTGGGTTGGAGGGAAAGTTGTTTGGAGAGGGAATTAGATGAAGAGAGAATTTTATGGAGGGATAGTGGGATGGAGGGGGAGTAGGATGGAGGAGTTGGATGGAGGGGGAGTTGGATGGAAGGGGAGTTAGATGGAAGGAGAGTTGGATAGAGAGGGAGTTGGATGGAAAAGGAATTGAATGGAGGTGGAATTGGATGGAGAGAGTTGGATGGAGAGGGAGTTGGATAGAGGGGGAGTGGGTTGGGGGGGAAAGTTGTTTGGAGAGGGAATTAGATGAAGAGAGAATTTTATGGAGGGAGAGTGGGATGGAGGGGGAGTGGGATGCACAGGGAGTTGGATGGAGAGGGAATTGGATTAAGTGGGAGTTGGATGGAGGGAGAGAGGTATGGAGGGAGAGTGGGATGGAGGGAGAATGGCATGGAGGGGGAGTTGGATGGAGGGTGACGGGGTAATAGGATATTTGTTGGGAAAGTTCATGCCGTTCTTCGAGATAGGGGCCTAGTAACTGAAAGAGAGAGAAAGGGGGAGGAGGAGGGATTTAAACAGTCGCTCTTTTTGGCCCGGAACGAAAATAGGATATCCGAGGAAACGGACCCAAGGAGTTAATTCTACCAAATTACGCGATTTATCTAAAGGATAGAATAGCGCCGCGAACGGCATTTTAGCGCGCGCGAGATAGGGAGGATCGATTCCAGGACGATTTGGAGTTCTCTTTCTCCTTCTCTCTTTCTCTCCCTCTCTGGCTTTCTTCTGTATATCTCCCTTACACACTCTCGCGGAGTCTGCAAGGAAATTTGCATGTCCTATTTTTTGCCTCTTGAATAGTTTTTATTGGGAATTTAAATGCAGCGAACCAAATTTTCAAATTATTATCGTGTGTATACATACACATGTTAAATTATCAATGATTTTGTATGATTGTTAAAGTTCTGTTGTCCAAAATATTTTAGTTTATTAATGGTCGATAGTGAGGTGTCGTTTCAACCAAAAATTCACCTTTATCCTCATAGTATCATGAGGTCCGCCACATAAAAAAAAGTTTTCTTACTAGTAAAAACCACAGAGGAATAACCTTCATAAGTCAGGTTTCAAACATTTATAGGGGGAAAATGAGGAATGCGGTAGAGAATAAGTAAGAGGTGAAGCAGTGCGGATGTTGGAAGGAAAGCTCTGCCATTGATATAATCTATGCAACGGGGAAAACAGTAGAGAAACACTGGGAATTTGAGAAAGATGGTGCTTTTCGACCTAAAAAAGGCATTTGATAATATGGACAGAAAGAAACTATGGAAGGCTAGTAAAGATAAGAAGAGGACATGATGTAGTTTAAAAAATTAGGAGTAAATATCGGGGTACGGAGAGCTACGTCAAAACTAGATGCGGGATGTCAAATTGGTTTAAAATAAAATATGTGGAGAAGCATGATAGCTTATTATCGTCGCTTAAATTTATTGTAATTATCAGGGATCGACAAATTATGCCAAGTCCTACTTTCCAGATGAAAAATTGTATTCACCACCCCAAAAAATGAGATTTTTTAATGTCATTAACTGGTCGTACCTGGTCGCCAGCTGGTAGTATCAACTAGCCACTGGCGAGCGGACGACCTTACTTGTCGAGCCCTGGTAATTATGAATAAAGTGGCGAAAATGACAGAGAGCGTAGAAAGTTGAAAAATGCTAATGCGTGCAGATGATGTAGTAATACGTGATACTAGAAAACATCGATTACAGGACGTCACAAATCAACTGGACAGAGGATTTGGAAAATGAGCAGTAAAGCTAAATACCTACCGAAAATGTGAGATGTTAAAAATGAGATAGAAACAGATATTAAAAAATTGCCAAAGAATCATACCAGGCGATAGGAGACTAAAAGAAGTAAAAATTTTAAAATATGCTTTTATCATATACATAATATCCTTATTCTTTACGTTGGTCCGTCCGTCCGTTGGTCCGCCGGAACACTCTATAGCAGGGGTGCTCATAACGTCGTTCGCGATCGACCGGTCGATCCGAAAGCTTTACGTTTGTGATGTTTCTGTGTTTTTGTGTTATTTTACGTGTGTCGCTTCGACATCCCCGGGGCCTCGCCAACCTGAAGTCGTCTGATTGGTGAGTGCTCACTGGGTTTCCTCATCCCAACACCTTGTTGACATCCATATATATATATATATATATATATATATATATATATATATATATATATATATATATATATATAAGTTAAAAATTAAATCCTTCCATTGCAAAGACTAATAATTTAGATTCCTAGCCTCCAAGGCCGGCTTGAGGCCAGTGCCAAACCAAAATACGGGCCAAATGTGGTTTGACCGCAGTTATCCCTGTGCTCTTAGATCAGGGTACCATCAAGGGGTGCGCACCCAGGCCCACAAATGTACAAGTTCAAAAATTAATATTTTGTACAAATTACTATGATATGCCGTTAAAAATGTCATTTTTTTGTTTAATTCACGTTTATTAAAAGTTATTTTTTGTATATTTTCGTTTCTAAATTTATAGAAAAAATAGATCTCGGCTGGGTAACCGTAAGAAAAGTAGATCTTGACCGGGTAACCATAAGAAAAGTAGATCTTATACCCAAAAATAATGGACACCCCTGCTCTATAGAAATCTCCATAAGAGAACCCTTAAAAATACCTTTTTTCACTTGCAGGATTTTTTTATTTTGCAAAATTAAATTAGAACCTACGACCTTCGGCCCTAAACCATTTTAAAGAATAATAAACATAAATTCTTATTCTTACCTTTGATTTTTGCCTTCGGTTCGAAGTCGCTCAAGTTATACTTTTAAATCATATTTATTGGAAAATTTTAAGCTTTTTAAGGATATGTCGTCTTGCCGACCGTGTCATTCTTAAACCCCGAGATTGTATTGTCGTCTTTATACCATATGCGTAAGGAAAGTGTTTGGAATGCTTTAGTACGAGAGAGAGAAGGCGTCCGAATTATTTATAATTAAAATCGTGTTTTTCATTAATTTCTTTTCAGTTAAAATCCTATTGAAATTTTAGGTAATTTACTACTTTTATAGTTATGTTCATAGTTTTTTACAGTGCATCTTATTATTAACCGGAGTTATAAATTCGCATCGCATATATGAATCACGCAAAAAGCCATTCCTTAACATGCACACCTTTTTCGTTTATATTTTAAAATATTTTAAGGATGAGGTATTTAACTTACATTAGTTATGCGAAGAGAAGAATATAAATTTTCAAAAATTACGTTTAATAGCATTTTTCACGTTTTCGCGGATTTCGTTTTTAATGGACCACTGTTGTCCCAATCGTTGAATACTATTCTTGGCCTCATAATAAATGCACCAATTTAGTGTTTTAACACGAGTCAGACTTATATACATGAGTATAAGTTATTTACTGGATCTATTAAGTAATTAGGGGGAGGAAGGAAAAGAGAAAGGGGAATGAGCAGAAATGGAGAAAGAGGAAGAGGACGTAGCATCTGTATATGATTAAAAGGAGCTGCAGTAGAAAAATAACAATAATAATAATAATAATAATTCACTATAAAAAATGTTATACTATTGAATCATGCGACTTTGCCAAATGGTGGGAAGTCATAAAACTAAATATAACGTCATTTTCAATATTTAAATGATACTAATTTCTAATAGGATTGAAAAAGTAACATTTTATGACATTTATTTAAAATTCTTTAACTTAAGTGATTTTTCTGGAAAAACTTCAAAACTGATATAGTTAAAAGAAAAATGCCATCTTATAATATAGTTAAACTCATTGCAGTACATCTAAGTATTTAGTTAATAGTAAGTAAGTTATTAGACATTTTTCCTTTGATGGTAAATTGACAATTCGTTCACATTTTATCCTGTTTTTTACGGCTTAATAAGAGTGAAATAATTAATTTATTAAGTTAAATTCAATACAGTTTAAATGGCATAATTTGCTCAAATCTTTCAAATAAATTTCAGTTACTTCTTTATGCATTATATCTTGTTATTTCGATTTTCCTCATATTTTTAGAAAATATCTGGATAATCATTTTGCCTCTCAACTAATAATTACTTAAACAGTATAATTAAAATAAAGATAACTTTCAGACCACTGATTTGATTGCGCAAGAAAGCCAAACCAGATCATTGCAAATCTTACTTACTTTGCACATCGATATCGTATATATTTGGAATACTTTTGTGATAATCCCGTCATAGTTGACGGGCAATTGCGCTAGCATTTAATAAAATGAGGATATTGTCGAGTAACGCCGCATAACTTAAATCGCGAGCGAATCTTAACGCGATCTTTCTTCGCTCTCACCAGCGCGCTCGTGATTTCTTGATCACTCACCGCGTTTAAGCAACGTAACTGTGTCTCTCGCTCGCGCTATAACTAAAAGACGTCCAATATGATGTCGCGAACGACATATCTAAACTTCACGTGTAATATACTTTATATATCAGTTTTTAATACTTCTTTTATTTTGCATTTAAATAGAAATACAAGTTAAAATTGATATAATTTCTTCTAAAATTGCTAATTGCGCTTGCTTACGTGGAATTTAAATAAATACTTTTGATAAACAAAATTCTATGATAAAAATTGAAATCTTTATTTCTTTTCGCAGAAAATAATATGTACAAATCCCGCGCCAATAGTACGATTCCCTTCTTTTAACGCTTAAAGAAATAGGCATTGCATTGTGGGTTTCTCATTTCTTATGAAAACTTAATGAGAGGAAAATTTCTGTAATCGACCTCGCTCCTTCAAATATAAGAAAATCAATTATCAGGTCAAAGATATCCACCAAATACCATGAAAATCGGTCAATCGGTTCAAAAGTTAATAGGGAGACAGAAAGACTGAACAACGAAACAATAAGCCTATTTACCATTCTGGAAAGTAAAATAAAATGCATGATTCAATGCTTTTTCAGAGGATTATTTTGTAAGACTGCAGCAGGAAGATGTGTTAGAGAGAAATGATAAACGAGCAGAAGCGTAAAAGTTTAGACCTGGTTTGGGGTTTCATAAAATAGTATTAAATTAAAAAATATATATTAAAATTTATGGGTATTAGTTTGCAAATTGTAGATTCACTTCGACCTATCTCAAATACCTCGTCACGTTCGGGTGACTAACAGTGGATAGAATTTGAGATTGGGAGGATGATGGGATTGGAACTTGCAGATCATCGACCTTTAACACTAGAACGCCAGGACGGGTCAATTTGACCCGAAGGAGAATTTGAATCAGCTTTTCTACTGTAATATGATATTGAACCTGATTTCCTCTCGTAACTTTTAATAATTTTAGAAGGTATTTACTCACAAGAGATTTTAATCTTTGACCCGAGTGTAGAATGAAACGTATTTTATTCAACATGGAATGCCAAAACGCTTCCATGTAATCGCAGCTAATGATATTGAATTACTATTTCTTCAGCTAGTCATTGCATTCACCTCTGCGTTCCTCTTTCTCTCTCCTCCCCTTTCTCTCCCTCCCTCCCCAATTCCCCCTCTCCCTCTCACTCCTAATCATCACTCCATCGTCTTCTGTCCCGAAAATGCAGCATTGTGCGCGCGGGTTTGAACTTGCAGATATTGTCTTCCACTCATTTTGTATCAACAAGCCATTAGCTCAGTCCCTGGCAGTATTTGGACGCGAAATAACGTGCAGGCAATCTCGCGTGCATTTGCACAGAATAGTGTCAGATAAATGACTCGTAGACGCGGTTTATACTCTGATGAGATTCTCGCGGAACTCAATTACTTCCCCGAGGATTTGTTGGACGGACAAACCTTTTATTACATTCTCGATTTGTCGGCAATAAATGCTGTTTTGATATATACCACTGGTAAGAAAATTTCGTGGAAAAAGTTCATCAAACAGCTTTCAGAGAAGCTATGAGTGAAGTAGGTACATGAAAAAGCGGCCAAATTATGATAATCAAGGCGAAGGATCTGATTTGGAGAAGAAGCTTTTCCAAAACGCCGAAGATGCCAGATCATGGAAAATTGCAGGGAAAATAAAACCTCAACAAAATGCACAGTATACAAGAAAATGGTTTTTGGGAAGTGCATGGGCAAAATGCGTGGCTCTTACGTCAGCTGCACTAATGTGATGAAAGAATATTAATTTTAAGTTATATTACTTTGGAACTTTGTTTGCTCTTCACAAATATCTGTCAAATTGGCCCGGTTGGGCGTTCTAGGGGCTTAGCTAAAGCCGGGCGTCCGAGTGTTAAAAGAAAAGAAACCCACTCCGGTGTAATATCTAAAAGAATGTTTTCCAAGAACGCGGCACTGTTGGCGAGGATAGAGAATGGTAGAGGTCCTTAACTCCAAGCGGCAAATTTATTGAAGCTTCCTTCCTCATCCTCCACACTCCTTATTTTGTGCTTCCTGGAGAAGGATTAACACCATGGAACCATTCCTTTCACAAAGGAAAACCCAAAGAACAATCGGTAGTGGTCAGGGTAGTGTTTCTTTCGCGACAAGGAGGCAAATCTTTCCCAGCGGGGGACAAGCAGGCCCGGGGAAAGGGATTTTAGGCCACTTCCCCTTGCTCAAGACACACCGCCATAACCCTTAACCGGCTCTTAACGAAATTTATTTTTTCATTTTCATTACGTTTTCAGTTACAGCTATTTGAAAAATTCCGTTAACGTTTTTCGTTACGTTAATCCAAAATAATTCCGTCATTTCGTTACGTTAGGCGTAGCGTTTTCCGGCAATGGTTTAAAGAAAACAAATAATGTCGAGTTTTTTCGGTTATTGCCCGAAACATAAAAAAGGCAATCGGAGGGTAAAAATCGGATAAAACCCGAAAATTCCATTCCCTATTATATGAAAGTTCTCACAAATACAAATGTGGATAATCGTTCATACTAATGCCTACTAAATAAATCATTCTTTGTTTATACTCGTTGCTACGGATGACAATAATACGTAGTTTGTTTATAGTTGTTACTACAATAAAAGTTCTGGCGGGTTATGAATGTATTGTTTTATTAAATTTTCAAATAAGAACACGTACAATTAATCGTTTTTTTTAGGTGAACATATAATGTAACCAAGGAATGTAAACAATAACGTTCCGATCTCTGATTGGATAGCAAGTCAACCAATTAAAACCAGCCAAAAAGTTCGCCGTCGATTAGGGTAATATAATATAAGATCAATGCACTCATATATATTACACGTATGGAGGTTGAGACAAAAATTAATTCTCAAATTTTAACATTGACGTGGTCGGTATACACATTTTAACGAAGCCTCCATAATGAAATATACCTATTCTAAATACATAAGATCAAACTACGGAAATCGTTGGGCTATAGGTTTAATTAGAAAATAATTACTGTTGCAGTGCATGCATTTAAGTACCTAGTATTTAAGCCAATACTTTTACAAATGTTACATATTAAGTAAGGCGCGCACCCAGGATATTCTCATAAGGGGATCAGCACTAAAACACATGGGTAGATTGCTAGTTGCTAGAAACGCTGCACCATATAAATCGTGGCCGGTCATATCACTCCCGGTCTTTTCATCCCCGGTCGTTTTGCCCCAAATCTTTTGACCCCCGGTCTTTTGACTCCCGGTCATTAAACTCCTAGTAGATTTGATTCCCAGAGAGAGATCGAAGGAGAAAGACGAAGTGACAGGAAGATGGATTGAAAGGGAGATAGACGGAGAGAGAAGGAAATAGACGGAGGTGGAGGGAGATAGACGGAGTGAGAGGGAAGTAGAGGAAGTGAGAGGTAGATAAACGGAGTGAGAGAGAGATAGAAGAAGTGAAAGGGAGATAGACGAAGTGAGAGGGAGATTGACGGAATGAGAGGGAGATAGACCGAGTGAAAGGGAGATAGACGAAGTGAGAGTGAGATAGACGGAGTGAAAGGGAGAAAAACGGAGGTGGAGGGAAATGGTGTGAGAGGGAGATAGACGGAGAGAAAGGGAGATAGACGGAGTGAGAGGGAGATAGACGGAGTGAAAGTGAGATAGACGAAGTAAAAGTGAGATAGACGGAGTGAGAGGGAGATAGACGGAGTGAAATGGAGATGGAATGAGAGGGAGATAGATGGAGTCTGTCTCTCTCCCTCTCACTCTGTCTATCTCCGTCGATCTCCCTCTCGGATTCGAAATGACTATGACTTTAAAGACAGCAACTCAAACGACCGGGAGTGATCCAGGGGTGAAAAGACCGGAAGTCAAAATACTGGTGGTCAAAAGATCGAGAGTCAATATACCAGGAGTCAAAAGACCTGGGACCGGTATAAATATGCGTAATTCAAGAAGTATCTCTATAATGATTATAAATTATAATCAGAGAGAAAAATGAAATGTCAAAAGAGTCCTGTGAAAATACACATTTACAAGGCTAATAAGAGATCTTTTAAGGGGGGCTGAAGCCCGTCAGCCCCCCTCTCGGTGCACTCCTGTATTCAGTTAGTTCTGTAATTTAAATATTTTAACAAATTTGGTCCCATAATATCCACGACAGCATGGTATTTTGAAGAACCATATTTTGCTAAATAAAGACAGTCATGACACTCCAAAGACGTTACTAAATCTTTTTCTTCATCTAAAACTACACTCACTTCATAACCTGTTTGTCTTATTCTGTGTTCAGGGCATATCTTGCTTTTAACAATACAAATTTTTCCTTCTCGCTTCAGTTTAACAAATCCAACAGTATTATTTACAATTTCTTTCCTCATTGATGTCAACGGGAGAAAAAGTGAAGATTTAAAAATGAATTCTTATAACCAACTATTATATAGTTTATACTTTTATATGTATAAACTATATAATATAACTATGATAACCTTTCTGCTTTCATGGGCGTAAAAAGTTGAAAAAGTGTCTACCAGCTGTTGAGTGATGTGGAGGTCTCTCTAGTTAACCTTTAATATTTTTACAGTTGTAAGAATGGCAGACAAAAGTCGAGAACCGTAAGAATGATTAGTATATAAGTAGTAAGAAGATTGATAGTATCTTTTGTTTCATTAATAAATATACTGACTTATACATTCATATTGCTTTGAATCAAAGAAAATATACTGCTAGTTTAGAGTAATTCAACTTTAGATATTAGTGGGAGTGAAACTTGAATATTTCATATTTTAGTCACCTAACTTAAATGACAAAAATAGTAAATTGTTCTTTACCTAGCATCACATCAACCATCCATATAAAACAACTGTATAAGCATATTTAGCTGAAGAATTGCTAAGCTACAACACAACACTTTAAAATGTTTTATTTAAATTTGTTCAAATTAACATCCTTTACAACAGCATTACTTATGTTAAACATTGAAAAAAATATGATACTTAAATGTGAGGGCTTTTAGAAAAATGCAAGAACAACTGGTCTTATAGGTCTATAATTAGGAAAGATTTCATCCAAATTAAAAGCTAAGCAAAGTGAACAGTTCCAAAGAATATAATTATGTTGATGGCACAAACTACATAAAAAATATAGTCATCTAAAGTAGTTTTAAAATGAATTTTCAATATGAACTATTCCGAGAAGATCGCATTAAAGATTATTAATAGTAGAGCAATACGAATGTGATTATAATTTTATAATAAAACAATACATGTATAAGGAAATAATATAAGAGGGGCAATAAGAATTTAATAATAATAAAATTTATCAAAAGCTTGCATGTGCCTTTATTTTTCAGATGTATTTCGTAATGAAACTCATAGGGAAATCAGTTTTTAGAATAATCTTAAATGAATAAAGATAAAAAGTTTTTAAGATAAATAAAAACTTACTATCAATAATAATTACAATAAATAAAAACTTACAATTATTAGCAGACAAATCCCCTCAAAAAACTTAGGAATGCTAGTAGAAATACAAATCTACATTAAAATAAAGACTTCTATTAAACAATGATAATATAATATAATCTCGTTGCTATGTTGGAAGCGTATATCTTCCTACGCGCATTCAAATATCGCAGCGCCAATGCAAGTATCTGGTGGCCGAGGTAACTTAATCAATCGTCTTACGCGATGGTGAGGTGGTTCATACATACATACATACATACATATCATTATATAACGACGTTTCTTACAGAGGAGGATATCATTATATATAGACGTTTCTTACAGAGGAGGATATAACATACTAGTAAAAGCATTTCATCTAACCTTGAAAAAACATTAATATTTCCAAGACATAATTCATCATGAGACATACTTCTTTAATTCTAAATATATCTTCTCTGGACCGGTTTTCGTTTTTGCATTATGGAAAAAAATGGAGTAAAACAATCACTATTTTTTAAGATTTTTGGAATATTATACTGTTCCATTATTGGGTTAATAATGCCGCACATTTATGCAAAATTTTAAATTTATAGCACTTCTAGAAGTGAAATAATATTTTTCTAATTGTTAAAATTTTAAACATTTTTAACGGCCGCCGCAATATATTTATGGAGAAAATTAAATCTTTATTCGTTTTTGTAGACTAAACTCTAAATATCTTAAAACTTTCAGCTTTCTAACTTGCCACGTAGTATCTAAACATTTTACCTATTTGTTTAAATTTTAAGATATTTTATATATAGTATATATATATATATATATAGTAGAAGGTGCTAGCATACTGCAAGCATATCATCTCACTTTGAAAAAAAATTAATTTTTCAGAGAGATATTTCATCATAGGGAATATTTCTTTTATTCAAAAGATCTCTCCTCTGGACCGATTTTTATTTTTTCATTATGGAAAAATAATGGAGTAAAACAACAACTAATTTTTTCAATTTAAGGAATATTATACTTTTTCCACATTGAGTTAATAATGCCCCATATAACTATGCCAAATTTTGATATTTAGAGCAGAATTAGAAGTGAAAAAAACATTTATCTAATTGTTTAAATATAAATAATTGTTAACGGCTGCAATAGCGATTTCACGGATACATTGAAATGTTTATTCGTTTATATAGACTAAACTCTAAATAACTTGAAAATTTCATCTCCCTAACTCGCCGCGTAGTGTCTAAACATTTACCCATTTGTTTAAACTTGAAGAACTTTTAACTGCCATACAAATTTAAATATCAAAATTTGTATAAACCCTATTTCGTTTTTTACAAATTCCACCTAAAAAATAATTCCGTATCACATCCGGAAATACATAAACCTTGAAATTTTTTAAAGCAATTTTGAAATTTAGCGTCGGCATTGTTAAACCTTTTCAAGGATTTCATTTTTTCTAGTCGGTTTTGCGCATAGTAAAGTACTATAAAAAAATTCGAGTCTGTCGCTCTTCTGGGAGTGCCTAAACATTAGTATCATATCATTATATATAGAGGTTTCTTACAGAGGAGGATATAACATACTAGTAGAAGGTGCTTGCATATTGCTAGCATTTCATCTCACCTTGAGAAAACATTTATTTTTCAGAGATCTTCCATCATGGGAAATTAATCTTTAATTCCAAAGATTTCTCCTAGGGACCAAATTCCTTTTTTTCCTTATGGAAAAATAATGAAATAAACAATTGCTAATTTTTGAAATTTTATTACTATTATACGTTTTCCACATTGGGTTAATATTGCCACACATTTATGCCAAAATTTAAATTTGTAGCACATTTAGAAGTGAAATAACAAAAATATCTAATTTTTTATATTTAAATAATTTTTAACGGCCGCAATAAGGTTTTCATAGATACAATGAAATATTTATTCGTTTAAATAGACTAAACTCTAAATAAATTGAAAATGTCAGCTCTCTAACTCGCTCCGTAGTATCTAAACATTTTACTATTGTTTAAATTTTAAGAATTTTTAAACGCCAAACAAATTAAAATATCAAAATTTGTGTAATCCCTAATTCGTTTTTTTACATATCCTACCTCTAAAAAATTTTTAGCTTCGTAGCACATACGGAAATACATAAATCTTTAAAATTTGTTTAAACAATTGCGAATTTATAGCGGCCGCATTGATGCCATTTTTCAAGATTTTCGTTTTTTCTAGTCGGTTTTGCACAATATCCCACCTACGAAAATAATGTCGGAACTGCAGCTCATCTGGAAGTGATTAAACATTAGTATCTGGACGGATTTTTGTTTTTTCATTATGAAAAAATAATGGAGTAAAACAATCACTAATTTTTGCAATTTAAGAAATATTATACTTTTTCCACATTGAGTTAATAATACCACACATTTCTGACAAATTTTAAATTTATAGTACAATGAGAAGTGAAATAGCATTGATATAATTGTTTAAATATAAATATCTTTAACGGCCAAAATAACAATTTTATGGATAAATTGAAATGTTTATTCGTTTATATAGACTATCCTCTAAATAATTTTAAAATTTCAGCTTCCTACCTTCCGGCTTAGTGTCTAAGCATCTACCTATTTATTTAAAATTTAAGAATTTATAACTGCCAAACAAATTAAAATATCAACATTTCTATATCCGTATTTTGTTAATTACAAATCTTACCTCTAAAAAAAATTTCAGCCCCGTGGCACAATCGAAAATGCACAAACCTTGAAAATTTGTTTAAACAATTGCGAATTTTTAGCGGCCGCATTTTTGCACTTTTTCAAGATTTTCGTGTTTTCTAGTCGGTTTTGCACAAAATCCCAACATTAGTATCCTCCTATATCCTCCTCCTCCTCTGATTTATATCATTTTGTATTGTTTTATACTATTTCGTATTACTTTATTTTATTATATATTGTTTTATATCATATGTGTAATTTTATATAATTTCCTTCTTTCTTATGTTATGCATGATCCAACAACAATCTCCATATTCATTGTATATATTTCAAGTATATTTCATCTTATTCTGCCTAATTATTGTATTATATTTCTTGGTTTGCATTACGTTAATACCTATATATTTATTTTTTATGACGGTATACAACGATGCTTTATATACGAAGACTTACTGTACATACTCCTTTCTATTTAATGTTGTATTACTATATTATAATATGTACACTATCTAGGGTTTTCGCAGGTTTTTCACACCCCCTTCTCAGTGGGTGTTTTCCTGCGTGGGTTTTACTAGGGAGGACATGCCTGTTTTACCTAGGTTTTCCCCACAATCTCTAATCTGTCTTCAATTTTATATATTTTTTTTACTCTGTATGATTTAGGTATATACTGTTTATGTTATGCGTATTGTAATATCTTACTTTACCATTTTTTATATTTATTATATTGACGAAGGGTTAAATGTAAGAATGGACCTTATGGTCTAAATTTCGCCCGAATAAAGACGATTATATATATATCTATCTATCTATCTGTAAGAAACGTCGATATATAATGATACTAGTAGAAGGTGCATATCATCTCACCTTGAAGAAACATTCAACTTTCAGACAATTATTTCACATTAAGACATATTTATTTATTTCAAAAGATTTCTCCTCGGGACCGATTTTTGTTTGCCCTTATGGAAAAATAATGGAGTAAAATAATCGATAATTTTAGGAATATTATACTTTTCCCACATTCAGTTAATAATGCCACACATTTCTGCCAAATTTTAAATTTGTAGCACATTTAGAGGTGAAATAACATTTATGTAATTGTTTAAATTTAAATAATTTTTAACGACCGCAATAAGAATTTTATGGTTACATTGAAATGTTTATTCGTTTATATATACTAAACTGTAAATAACGTAAAAATTTCAATTCTCTAACCCGCCCCGTAGTATCTCTCTATTTGTTTAAATTTCAAGAATTTTTAACTGCCAAACAAATTAAAATATCAAAATTTGTATAATCCCTATTTCATTTTTTTTACAAATTCTACGTGCAAAAAAATTTCAGATCCGTTGAACATGCGGAAATGCATAAACCCTGGAAATTTGTTTAAACAATTGCGATTTTTTAGCGGCTGCATTGTTGCACTTTTTCAAGATTTTCGTGTTTTCTAGTCGGTTTTGCAGATAATCTAAGAAAGAAATGTCGAATCTACAGCTCATCTGGAGGTGCCTAAACATTCGTATCCTCCTATATATTATTATAACGTTTCTTACAGAGGAGGATGTAACATACTAGTAGAAGCATATCTTCTCATCTTCAAAATACATTCGTTTTACCGACAGATATTTGATCATTACAAATATTTTTTTAATTCTAAAGATTTCACTCCGGAGCGATTTTCGTTATTTACTTATGAAAAAATAATAGATTAAAAATATCCCCAAACTTTAAAGGCCGCCGCAAAGTATTTATGGAGAGATTCAGATGTATATTTTTGCAAATGCACTACTCTGTAAATAACTTGAAAATTTCAGCTTCCTATCTCATCCCGAAGTACGTAAAGAGTTATCTATTTGTTTAAAATTTAAGAATTTTTAACTGCCAAACAAATAAAAATATCAAAATTTTAATAATCTATATTTCGTTTTTTTACAAATCCTACCTCCAAAAATAATTTCAGCTCCGTAGCATATTCGGAAATACAAACCTTGATAAATTGTTTGAACAATTGCGAATTTTTAGAGGCCGCATTGTTGCCATTTTTCAAGATTTTCGTTTTTCTAGTCGGTTTTGCACAAAATCACAACTACGAAAATAATTTCTGAACTGCAGCTAATCTGGAAATGCCTAAACATTAGTATCCTCCTATATGTTATCATTATATATCGACGACTCTTACAGATGAGGAGGATATAACATACTAGTAGCTGGTGCTTGCATATTGCAAGCATTTCATGTCACCTTGAAAAAACATTCATATTTCAGACAGACATTCCATCATTACAAATATTCTTTTAATTCTAAAGATTTCAACTCCGCAGCGATTATCGTTTTTCCCACATGTAAAAATAATAGTTTAAAACAATCCCCAAATGTTGCAATTTTAAACATTGTACACTTTCTCCATTATGGGGTACTAATTCTTCACATTTGAGACAATTTTTAAAGTTGTAGCACTTATAGAAGTAAAATAATATTTTTCTAATTGTTTAAAATTTAAACATTTTTAACGGTTGCTGCAATATATATATGGAGAGATTGAAATGTTTATTTGTGCAAATTCACTGTTCTGTAAATAATTTGAAAATTGCAGCTTCCTAGCTCATCCCTTAGTACCTAAAAAATATTAAACTTAAATGTTCAAATGGGTTTAAAACAACCCCTAAAATTTACAATTTTTAAATTTTTGATCTTTATAGTTGGTTATGATAAATTTTCTATAATCTTGCAAAATTTCAGCTTCCTAAACTTATTAGATTGGTCTACCCACTGGATTGCGTTTTCCCATGCTAACTTATGGGAGATATTCCGGGGTCTCTGGAGTCGAAAAAAAGTGTAAAAGTAAAAAAGTAAAAAGTATAGCATTAGTACCTTATAATGAAGAAAGGTTAAAATTTTTTAAATTGCAACATTTGGGGATTGTTTTAAACTATAATTTTTACATGTGGGAAAAACAAAAATCGCTGCGAAGGTGAAATCATTAGAATTAATAGAATATTTGTAATGATGAAATATCTGTCTGAAAAATATGTTTTTTCAAGGTGAGATTAAATGCTTGCAGTATGCAAGCACCTTCTACTAGTATGTTATATCCTCCTCTGTAAGAGTCGTCGATATATAATGATAACAGGAGGATACTAATGTCCAGCCCAAACTACAAAAGCTAGAGAGCTCAACGTTTCAGATTTTGTAGATATGATGGAGAAACCTACAGATAAAATGAGACTTCTTACCTAAGTGACATGAGTTCGACTCCAGAAATTCCTAAAGTTGTGTCTTATCCCATAAGAAAAGCATTGCGCCATTTTTGTAAATTAATTATGGGCGCTTGCCGGTAAGCTAGTCATTATATATCGACGACTCTTACAGAGGAGGATAGATATAACATATAACAGGAGGATACTTATGTCCAGCCCAAACTACAAGAGATAGAGAGCTGAAAGTTTTAGGTTTTGTAGATATGATAGATAAATCTTCAGATAAAATGAGACTTCTCACCTAAGTGACATGAGTTCGACTCCAGAAAATCCGAAATTTGCAATTTTAAAATATTTACACTTTCTCCATTATGGGGTACTAATGCTACACATTTTAGCCAAATTTTAAAGTTGTAGCACTTATAGAAGTAAAATAATATTTTTCTAATTGTTTAAATTTAAATAATTTTTAACGGCCGCCGAAATTCATAAATGGTAAATTGAAATGATTATTTGTGTAAATTCACTACTCTGTAAATAATTTGAAAATTTCAGCTACCTATCTCATCCCGTAGTACCTAAGCAGTTATCTAATTGTTTAAACTAATACTAATGTTTAGGAACTTCCAGATGAGCTAGAGATTCAAAATTTTTTCATAGGTAGGATTTTATGTAAACCCGACTAGGAAAAACGAAAATCTTGAAAAAGTGCAACATTGCGGCCGCAAAAAATTCGCAATTGTTTAAACAAAATTTCAAGGTTTATGTATTTTCGCATGTGCTACGGAATTGAAATTTTTTTTATAGGTAGAATTCCTAAAATAACGAAATAGAGACTATACAAATTTTGATATTTTATTTTGTTTGGCTGTTAAAAATTCTTAAAGTTTAAACAAATACATAACTGTTTAAGTACTACGAGATGAGCTAGGAAGCTGATATTTTCACATTTTTTAAAAAGTTGTGTACTTGCACAAATAAATTTTTCAATTTTACCATATATGAATTGCAACGGCCGTTAAAAATTATTTAAATTTAAACAATTAGAAAAATATTATTTTACTTCTAGAAATGCTACAACTTTAAAATTTGGCTAAAATGTGTAACATTAGTACCCCAAAAAGTTGAAAGTGTAAAATTTTTAAAATTTCAACATTTGAGGATTGTTTTAAACTATTATTTTTACATGTGGTAAAAACGAAAATCTCTGCGAAGGTGAAATCTTTAGAATTAAAAGAATATTTGTAATGTTGAAATGTCTCTCTGAAAAATTAATGTTTTTTCAAGGTGAGATGAAATGCTTGCAGTATGCAAACACCAACTACTAGTCATTATATATCGACGACTCTTACAGGGGAGGATATAACATATAACATATAACAGGAGGATACTAATGTTTAGGCACTTCCAGATAAGCTGGAGATTCGAAATTTTTTTCATAGGTAGAATTTTGTACAAAACCGACTAGAAAAAACGAAAATCTTGAAAAAGTGCAACAATGCGGCCGCTAAAAATTCGCAATTGTTTAAACATATTTTCATGGTTTATGTATTTCCGAATGATCTACGGAGCTGAAATATTTTATGTAGATAGCATTTGTAAAAAACGAAATAAGAAATATAGAAATTCTGATATTTTAATTTGTTTGGTAATTAAAAATTCTTAAACATTAAAAAAATAGATAACTGTTTAAGTATTACGGGATAAGCTAGGAAGCTGAAATTTTCAAGTTATTTACAGAGTAGTGCATTTGCACAAATAAACATTTGAAGCTTTTCATATATGAATTTCGTCGTCCGTTAAAAATTATTTAAATTTAAACAATTAGAAAAATATTATTTTACACTAAGAAGTGTTACAACTTTAAAATTTGGCTGAAATGTGTAACATTAGTACCCCATAATGGAAAAAGTGTAAAATATTTAAAATTGCAACATTTGGGTATTGTTTTAAACTATTATTTTTAGATGTGGGAAAAACGAAAATCGCTGCTGAGGTGACATCTTTAGAATTAAAAGAATATTTTTAATGATGAAATATCTGTCTGAAAAATAATGTTTTTTCAAGGTGAGATGAAATGCTTCCACTATGCAAGCAACTTCTACTAGTATGTTATATCCACCTCCTCTCTAAGAAACTTCTATATATAATGATACTAGTATAAGGTGCTTGCATGCCGCAAGCATTTCATTTTACCTTGAAAAATCATTAATTTTTCAGAGAGATATTTCATTATGGATTTATTTCTTTAATTCAAGATATTGCACCTCTGGACCGATTTTCGTTTTTTTGATATGAAACAATAATGGAGTAAAACAATCACTAATTATTGCTTTTTTAGGAATATTACACTTTTCCTACATTAAGTTAATAATGCCACACATTTCTGCCAAATTTTAAATTTATAGCACACTTAGAAGTGAAATAACATTTATCTAGTTCTTTACAATTAACTAATTTTTAGCGGCCGCAATAACTTTTTCAAGGATTCTTTGAGATGTTTATCCGTTTATATAGACTAATCTCTAAATAATTTAATAATTTTAGCTCCACATTATTCTCCGTAGTATCTGAACATTTACCTATTTTATTAAACTTTTAGAATTTGTATCTGCCAAACAATTCAAAATATCAAAATTTGTATAATCTCTATTTCCTTTTTTTACAAATTCTACTTATAAAAAAATTCAGCTCCGTAGCATATACGGAAATACGTTAACCTTAGAAATTTCTTTAAACAACTGCGAATTTTTAAAATAATTAATGTGATTTCAAGGGGAGATGAAATGCTTGCAGTATGCAAGCACCTACTACTAGTATGTTATATCCTCCTCTGTAAGAAACGTCTAGGTATATATAATGATAACATATAACATATATGAGGATATTAATGTTTAGCTGGAGCTCGAATTTTTTTCATAGGTAGGATATTCTTCAAAACCGACTAGAAAAAACGAAAATCTTGAAAAAGTGCAACAATACGGCCGCTGAAAATTTTAATTTATTGAAACTAATTTTTAAGGTTTATGTATTTCCAAATGTGCTACGGGGCTGAAATTCCTTTTCGAGGTAGGATTTGTAAAAAAACGAAATTGGGATTATAGAAATTTTGATATTTTAATTTGTTTGGCAAGTAAAAATTTTTAAATTTTAAACAAATAGGTAAATGTTTAGATACTACGTGGCGAGTTAGAGAGCTGAAATTTTCGAGTTATTTAGAGTTTAGTCTATACAAAGGAATAAACATTTCAGTTTATTAATGAAATTCTTATTGCGGCCGTTAAAAATAATTTAATTAAAACAATTAGATAAATGTTATTTCACTTCTAAATGTGATTTAAATTTAAAATTTGGCAGAAATGTGTGGCATTATTAACCCAATGTGGAAAAAGTATAATATTTCTAAAATATCAAAAATATCAGTTAAAACTATAGTTTTTTATTCATTTAATATGGGAAAGCTGTTTTAAGAGTTCAATCTAGCCTTTACATATCTTCTGCGTTTCAGTCGAAATAATAGTTCTATTACAATAACTGAAAATAAAAGCGCTACATCGAACTTGTTTTTTTAATTAAATGTAATACAAACATGTCCGCCTTCACTCGACGCATTTCAACATCTGAATATTGCTCCCAACGGCTTCCAATATACTGCAGAAGCGTGTACGAATCATCGTTGAGTAAATTATCAAATCTGGCTAAACAAAACCCTTCAGATGCCATTTTGTAAAACAAAGCGAAATAAATGCAGGAAGGTGCAGTACTTCTACCAATATTTCTTCTAAGACGGCGTATAGAGGAAACCAACACAATTATGTTTTTCAAGCTTCTACTTCTATATCGGCACAATGGCTTCTAGCATCGGCTAACATGCTTTTGGCATTCGATGATGTCACTAAACACTCGGCAAACTTCGCTTACCAATCGGATGTGATCGGGTTCGGCATTAACTCGTCCGTTTAAAATAGCTTTTTTTATAAGTATCTGCTAAAAGTTTAACGAAAAAACTTTATTATTTCCCTATAACAATAGCCATACAATACAACTTCATAAAATTTTCGGCAATTCCCGATATTTGACAGTCCCCCATTATTGCAGGGGTAATCATTTATGGTCATTAGGTCATTAGGAAAATAAAATACGCCTTTTCTACCCATGAAATTATTATAGGCATTACCATGGATGCGAATGAATATATTTTAGGTTACCTTCTTCTTTACCCTCCAGCGGGTGCGCCCTATTTTCGGTCACGGGCGGGCGCGTGGTAGCAAATTTGATATCATGCTGTTTTCCTCAAATTTTGTCGTATTAATTTAGGGCGGTGAGTTTTTATTATTATTAAAAATGATCTAGTTTACGAAATAAAATTTAATATTTGCTTTTAAAAAATATAATCTTTTAAAACATATGGCAAAAATTAATAATTTCTGTAACGTCTGCTGTGCAAGTAACAAAGCAAATTTAAAAAAAAAACATAAATGCTATATAAAGGTAAACATATGTATGGCTACATCATGATTGGCGGAAGACAAGAAATTGCAACATTAATGACAAAAATTTTACATTACCCTTCAAATACAATGCCTTTTTTCCTGACTAGTTATTTTTATTCACTTTGTCATAAAAATTTTTAAAAACTCTTAAGGTAATATTAAGTTGGTAAAAAGTAGGTAGCACATATATTGTATACATAATAACATTAACAAAGGCACAATATAGAATATAATTTTAAAATATCAATAAATGAATGTGTCAAAAGTTATTTAGTTAAAGACCATTGAAACACTAATCAGAGTCAGATTCAAAAAAAATATTTTTTGATTCACACTTTGTACACGTAGTAACTGTTGTGCTATGTTTCTTGCAAACAAACAGGTAACATTTTATACAGATTAATGGAGTAGACTTATTTATCTGTCGACCACAGATTCCATATCGTCCGCGCTTATTCCTTCGTAAAAACACTCACTTGGCGGTGCGCAGTAGGCACATTTACGGTAGGACGAGTCTATCCTCGAGGCAGGACCGCTTATAGGGGAGGAGGTGTATAGGTGTGGGCATTTGGTGCGCGAACTTGGACTCGTGCGAACCAAAAATGTGTTACTGCGTATAGGCTGTGACGCCGGCTCCCCCTTAAAGTTTCTCGTTCCCATTTCTTCCCTTCCCTTCTCACGCATTTCTGGCTGCCACCTTAGAGCGCGCAAGCTATGCTTCTGTTGCTTCCCCACCTACTTCCATTTCTTCCTTTTTATAGTGACGGAGATATAACTGTATGTCCTTTAGAAGACAGGCTAAGGTTTCTCTTTCCTCTAGATGGAGTTGCATTAGTTTTAACGCAAGGGTTTTGAGTAAGCCTTTTCGAGGACACTTTTCATAATTTGGGTTTGCTCGGTATAATATTTCTGCATTGGTTCCTCCGATATTCATAAATGCATAAAACAATACAAATGGCCATATATTGTAACCAGTGACGTAGAATAGGAACTGCGTAGCTGATCCTCTGTATCTACTCCTCCCTTGGTCATGTTATAATCAAGGATTATGTGAGGCTTCTTAGTTTCCTCGTCTGTCTTAAAATTAAGTGTTGTAAGTTTGTTATTACTTATGTTAAGTAATTATAAACATAGGATTAATGCCTACAAGGGATACTACTATAATAAATGCGCCTGGAGCTCTACCACAGCTGGTGGTGAGGAAACCAGCTCACAACATTTGATTTTAAGACAGTGCGCGGCCTGCGTTCCGCAAAAAACGCTCATTTTCTGGTATACCATCGCATTAGCAAAAAAAATTAAAAGAACCATTCTTGTAGAAAGTGTTATTATCCACATGTTTGTATTTGTACGGTTTTTCCGTATAGCTGACCATTTCCGAGTTATTCCATAAAGACCAGTCGCGGGTCCTGCTCCGGCGGCCATTTTGGCGCCAAAACGGCCGACGCGTACGTTTCAGGCTTGTCAACTTTTGATAGGTTAGTTAGGTTGCCCTAACCGACAAATATACTAGGTTTCAAAACTTTATGAATTCTTTCCTTTAACCGTCAAATAAGTGTCTAATTTGACTGGTCCAGAGTAAACAAGCGGCAACACGTGCAATTTGTTTACTTTGTATCAAATTTCAGTGATAGCAGATATGAACCAGCGGGCCCTCTAGGACTTATTTAATGAAAGATTTCCATTTCATTATTTAAATGCCAGATCATTTAATTTCCATCATGGTTTAGTCTTACGAGAATTGAAAATTTGATTCGATAGATCATGTTCTGAGGCCATCCTTCAATGTTTCATGGAATTGCTGGAATTTGGGAACTGCTTATACATCGACGACCACTTTACGTAATTAATGGACAACAATTTATTTTGTCATTTTTCGGATACACTGGATGAATAATAATGTCGGAAACACAACATTTATTATCATAAAAGCAATATTATGTCCAGTAATGGAACAAATCGAATATTCTTTGGGAATGCATACATTCTGTCAGCAAGAATGGAGTGATTTCATCATAACGTCTGATGGAACAGGCTTAAACTCTTCCGCCGGAGACAGAATGACATAAAGATCCGAATTGACAAACGAAAAGACTCATGTATATGTATGCGGAGAGGAGAAAATATAAAACTTGTGTAAAAAGTACAGTTTTGCCTTTTCCCATAAAACGAATCACTGCCTTTTACTATTCCCTTGCTTTGGAAAGTCAGAGATATACTTTTTCGCCAAAAGGACATTGGCAAAATTTTGTTTGTCCCTGAAAAAATAGGGCTTTGTGAAAATAATAAGTAAGCGCGTCCCCTGCAGGGAAAAATCGAAATAGAGGGTCCCGTAAAATGCGAAGTGGATCTCGGAGATTAGGAGAGGACAGAGAGAGTGTGTGATTGGAGGATTTGAGTGCGGAGAGCGGGGACACAGCGCAGGGGCGCAGGAGAGTTTGCATGCGAGCTTCTCGGTCGGTGCCTAGTGGTGAAGCACCCTCAGTTCGCCACGCGCGATACATTGAAGAGACGAATCGCGTGCATTTGAATAGATTCTTCCGTCGAAATTTTTCTAAACGCGTGAATCCTCGTGACTACGCAGAAATCGCTCGTGAAATTTACTCAAGGTTTAGGATTCGATTATTACGAAAGGAATAACCAGTGGAATATTGTCGACTTGAGCGTATTTTATGTAGCACGTGAGTCGATTCGCAAAATCTTCTCTAAAATGCACGCTCTCTCTCACTCACTCACTCACACGCACATGCCCAAGCACGCATACAAAAAATCTGATCACTTTCTCCATGCCTGTAACATTTCTATAAACTCCAAATAGGTTAAATGGCAATTACTATTTTAAGGAACTGCGAGAAAAATTCAAATAACTTACAAAAAAAGACAAACTCACGCCGTAGCCTCACACCTAGTTGCAGAAAATTAAATTTCATACAACTTCTACTCCTATTCTTTCTTACATTGATCAAGTAATGAAGCAAATAGTTCAAAAACACGGATAAGTGTCAGAATTAAACCCCACTTCCTGTTGACTTTTCCCGTTAAATTCTGTTATATCTTATTTCCCCGATGTGTTACCTTTTTTATTAGCAAATTACGAAAAAATTAAATATCTTCTAAACAATACGTTCTACGAAAATTTGTTAAATACAAAAATTATAGAAAATAATATTTTAAACGAAGTTTATAATAAGTAACATCTATATTTATGAAAATTTAAAATAGTTATTTACCAAAAACGAAACAATGACAAAAGTAAACTTCCAAATTGCTTGAACCGATTTCAGGCAAAATTTATAATAATAAAATTATTATAATAAAAATTACAAATATAAAATTTTGTGATACTCGGACCATTTGTTTATGATTTAGAGCTGTGGGGCCCAAGCTTTTCTGATGTCGGGCCGCATCAGTGTCTGAGAATCCCTCGCCATTGGAAGTTGCCAATTCTTCGGCGGGCCGGATTAGAGTTTAAATTGAAAATTTTCTATATATTAAGAGGTGCCATATGAGTGAAAATCAAGTCTAAATAAGGTTTTCATGGCTAAAATTTTAATATTTAAATTTTTGTTATAAAAATTATCGAAAAATGTATGAATTTGTGTTAAATTTTTCGAATTGCTTTTTCGCCATAGCTTCGCGGGCCGCAAAAAAAAATCCATCGCAGGCCGCATTTGGCCCGTGGGCCGTAGTTTGAACACCACTGACTTAGAGCGCTCACAAAAAAACTATCACAAATATACACACCGATATCATTGAGAAAATAGTCAAAACGTGCACAGAAGACCGTGTATTTCAGTTCAAATTTCAAACTCGATTTTATTTTCACGAAAACAATACTTTCTCTATGCTACGCATATGGAGAAAGTAAAAAATAAAATTAAGATTAACGGTTCGTTATGTTTTCTCATCAACATAAGTATACAAGTATTATGGTTCGCTTAAGCGTTTTTTACCTTTGAGCAACTTCTCCCGGATTCTCTCGAAATTCTCTACTCATGGAGCGGAAATCTCCCGAAATCAACTCCTCCCGCGTTGGCAACCCTAACTGTATCACACCAAAAAAAATTAGCCGTGTGAATGTGAGTCGGAAAATCGTTTGCAACTCTCGAAATGTATGGCATGATCAATCGTCGACGAAATTCTTTGAATGATTGCAAAATCGCTCTTAAAATTAATTTTGAGCATGAGAATCGATCAATCTGAGCAATTACAATAATAAATAATGATTTGATATTGAAATACCCAACCAACATAAGATGGTAGCGTAAATGCACAAGCACGCGCTCACAAAAGCATATTTTGAGATTTGAATGTGCATACGCACACCCGTAACATGGAACTAAATACACCTAACCGAAAAATGTATTTTAAGTCATTCTTTCGCGTTATGGTGTCCGTTAATTTTGGGCTGTCTGCTTTAAAGGGGAGGAAAGGAAAAGTTCGATAAACCCGACAGTTCCGATCATAGAGAGAGAGAGGAGATAGAGAAAGAGAGAGAGAAAATCAAGAGAGGGAGATATGAAGAGGGGAAAATCCAAACGAAAGAGAGAATAGCATATGTGAGCGAATGAAGGAAGTCGATTATTGATTTGCAGAATTTTGTACATTCGAGGAAGAGAGGAAGAGAGAGTGTATGATGCATATTTAAGGACAAAGTGATGGGATAGAAAAGGGGTCATCGGCAGAATGGAGTTTACATTATTGAGGGAATCGGAGGAGAGGATGGCAGAAGGAAAAGGGAGAGAAAGAGGAAAAGAAGAAGCGAGGCGTAATGGAGAAAGAGGGAGTGAGAGATTAGGTGGGTGGAACGGAAAGAGATGGGGTTAGGAAAGGCGGACGAGGGTTGAAGGATGGCGCGCGGAATTAGGAAGGCGACGGCGAAACGGAGCGGCTTTTGAAGGGGTAAGAGGGGAAGAATAAAGGCTTTAAAAGGCAGGAATGATGGAGAGATTGGGAGATATGGAGGGAAGGTTGCCGAAAGAGGGAGAAAGAATGGTAGAACTAGGGAGGGAAGGAGAGTGGGTAGGAGAGGAGAGAGTGAGTGAGTGGGAGAGGAGTGAGAGAATGGGTGGGAGAGGAGAGAGAGAGTGGGTGGGAGGGGAGAGAGAGTGGGTGGGGGAGGAGAGAGTGAGTGGGTGGGAGAGGAGAGAGTGAGTGGGTGGGAGAGGAGAGAGTGAGTGGGTGGGAGAGGAGAGAGTGAGTGGGTGGGAGAGGAGAGAGTGAGTGGGTGGGAGAGGAGAGAGAGAGAGTGGGTAAGAGGAAGGCAGAAAGAGGGAGGAAAAGAGAGAGAGGGGGGAAAGGGAAATTTTGAATTTACATTCTTTGTGAAATTTTAATTGTATACTCTAGTTATATTTCATTACAGAAAAATTTATTATTTTACTAAGAAATTTCTTCTTTATATCTGAAAAATAATGCAAGAAATACAAATATGACATTTGATTTAATGAAAAATGGAGAATCCTCCTAATAACCATAAAAAATAATAAAAGTAAGTACTCAAACACACGCCGGTTTAGGGGAAATTACTCCACGCCAGGGACCCTTTTCTTACACACGTACAAAACGCAGAAGCAATCAATCAACACGTGTATTTACTTGCTTCTTTAAAAATGCCTAAGTACTCATTTCAAAATCGACGATTCCGTCGTCAGTAGGCAAATCATAAAGGAAGCACACGTGTGCGGTTGATTGCTAGTGTCTTTCGCGCGTGTGTGAGAAAAGGTTCTTGGCGTGGAGTAATTTCCTCTAAATCGGCGTGTGTTCGAGTACTTCCTGTTTATTATATCTTATGGTTATTAGGAGGATTCTCCATTTTCATTACTTTCAATTAACTATAGTGCTCTTAGAAAAACTCGACCGATTTTGTCATATACAGCACCATATTTCTATTATAGAATGCTAAATATTATTATTAGAACTTATGCTTTACAATAGAACATTTCAAGGACAGATTTGTACAATTTTCATCAGAATTCTCTTTAATCTTATCAATCATAAACAGTGTGATAGACATCTTATAATCTTGATGTTTAAATACTGTTATCTGTCTGTATTCTGGCAATTTTATTCCGTTTCAACATCAAATAATGCTCTCATTTCTCATTTTTCTTTACAGAATGCAGTCCCAATGAAATCTGAGAAATGCAGTAATGGTTCTCTCAGTGTGGCTTTTCCTGGCACCCTTATTTGATCTACTCGCCGAAATGTGGCCTCTCGCGCAGCTGGTGCTCCATGTTCTCACAACACATGCAGAGGACGGTTAAATATTTGATTTAAGACATCAAAAAGTCTCTAAAATGCAGTTTTTGGTGACATTAATTAGCTACCAATTTCTTTCTTATTATATTTTAAAGATGTTTCCAATTTGTATTTCCTTCTAGCCATGTGGCTCTTTCCAACTTTCATCCCTCACTCCCGCAAACTCGTCATTTCTTCTTATGGATCACAATGAATTGGAATTAAATAATTCAAAGGAATTCTCTGTGAATTAGAATATTTCATATTCTAATTCATATTTATGTTATATTTTGTTAGAGTGGTTCATTGAAAGTGTTACAAAGTTTATTCTATTATTTTTCAGTCAGAAGCAATCACCGAACAAATAAAAACACTGTATAAATAGATACATTATATCCTCATAAAACTGCTGTGATTCTACTAAAGATAGCAAAAATTGCATAAACCAGTAGAACGCCCATCATTCACATTGACTTCAATTAAACACGCTCAACGAATTAACGTACTATTTATTTGACCGTTTTATTTGAGAGCACGTCATTTACTGGTAACAATTTTGCTTCATGGAGTTTATGGCAAAGGCGAATTACGTCCAGAACTAATAAATTTATAGCTTTTGTGAACGTAGCTTTCGATTTGTTATGAGAAATCTCACTGTTTTAAATTGAGATTTTGTATTTTAAAGGAATATTTCTTATTAAATTTATGAAACTGGGGTATGTAAAGATTCAATACTTTCAAATCATAGTTCATAAGAACCAAAAAACTGTTTTCATTGCAAATTGATGAGCATGATTTTTATTCCTTCTGCGTTTCACAAAAATAATATTCTACGATAAAAAATAAAGAAAAGCCTTTAGATTTCAACAAACCTTAGTACTCAATTGCTCTGAACAAGGGATGCAACAACACGAAGGGGCGTTTTATTCAAAACAATTTTAGGCGGAAAACCTTTTTAGTGTACAATTGGATATTTGTTCATTACCCTCACATAGATCATATTTTTATTTATTTTTCAAATCAAACAGAAAAAAACGTGGATAGTCAGTGAATACACAACATAAAGCTCACTAAAATATAACGGCGATGGAGGGCGAGCTGGAGGTTACTCCGTTTGGTGCAGCGACTCGTCAGGGCCAACCGCTTTGAGAGAAGCGGGCTCCTCTACGCTCTCTTAATGGATAGAGCACGCTGGAGTCCTATGATTTACCGCGCGCTAGTGCTTTTTTCTAAACAAATGGTCCAACTCTGAAGGAAACCGTTCATGTGTAATTTTTGGCAATCATTGAAACATCGTTTATGCTGAAATCTTTGAAATCCAACCATTTATATTTGAGGTTAACCAATATTATCTCGACTATGAAACGAAGAAAAATCACATATGCTTAATATGACGAATACGTTAAAAAAGGCCGATTCCGGTCCCAACGTGAAATTAAATGAGCAAAATTTAAATACGGACATTAATTTAAATGCCCAAGTGCTCTATTTCGCAATTAAATTTTCATTTACTGGCGGTTGAGTTTTATTTTACAAGTTATCTATTGATATCAATTGGTAAACATAGGAAAAGGAAGAACTTTTTATTTGGAAATTATTCTCATTAAATCTTAAAGAGACCTTTTTTAACTTCGCATAACGCGGAGCTATTCAGTATTATTCCTTAATGTGATTCTAGTCGAGGTGCTTTCGCACATCGTTAAGTACGGCGCATTGAGACCTTCTGCCATGCACGCTTCTCAGACTGCCTTCACCGGATGTAAACGAAAGAAAAGAATAAAAAATGAGGACCCACAAGGAACTTGTCGTATAATGCATTTCGGAACGGCCTATTAGGGATAATGGGATGCGCTCCGGAGCGATGCTGCATAAAAAAAAACCTTTTTATTGCCAGCGATGTGAATACGTTCTGCGAAATTAAGCCGTCTTACCGCTGGCACTCTTCGCCATGATCCCTCCATCATATGCCCACACTTGCGCTTTACTCTTCCCCATTCTCTCCCATCCTCGTTCCTCTTAGCCCTCTACTTTTTCCTTCTTCGCCCCCTCCTCGCCCCCTCCTTGCTCCCTCCTCGCCCACTCCTCGCCCCCTCTTCACCCCCTCTTCGCCACCTCTTCGCCCCCTCATCGACCCCTATTCGCCCCCTCTTCGCTCCTTCTTCACCCCCTCTTCTCCCCCTCTTCGCCCCCTCTTCGCCACCTCTTCGCTACCTCTTCGCCACCTCTTCGCCCCCTCATCGCCCCCTATTCGCCCCCTCTTCGCTCCTTCTTCGCCCCCTCTTCGCCCCCTCTTCGCCACCTCTTCGCCACCTCTTCGCCACCTCTTCGCCACCTCTTCGCCACCTCTTCGCCACCTCTTCGCCACCTCCTCGCCCCCTCCTCGCCTCCTCTTCGCCACCTCTTCGCCTCCTCTTCGCCCCCTCTTCGCTCCTTCTTCACCCCCTCTTCTCCCCCTCTTCGCCCCCTCTTCCCCCCTCTTCACCCCCTCTTCGCCCACTACTTTTCCCTTCCTCGCCCCTCTTTGCCCCCTACTCGCCCCTTACTCGCTCTCTCCTTGCCGCTCTCTACGCACATATTCGATCAGGCCTTGGGGGATCGGACGGTCTCCTGAGCAAAGGAAGAGAAAGATTTGGGGAGATGAAGGATTTTTTTGATATAATAATTTGCCGCATGTTCCGAATTCGATGATTGGAAGGGTCAGCATATTATCGCCTCCTCCTCTCTGCATCGAACCCTTCTTTCACTTCCACTCCTCTCCTTCTCCTCCCGAATAGTCACGATTATTTCCAATTGATTAAACTCAGAGAGTCTGAAAATCATGAAATAGATTACATTACTCGTCATCTTCAAGTTACGTGAAACAAAATGGCCTCTCCTTTATCTGTTTCAGTTGCAAATTTAAAGTCGCGAGTTTCGAGTGCAATAGATTCTTTAGTCAAGCAATGAATCGGTTCATTTCTCCATTAAGGATTACGGATACTCAATAACCACAAAGATTTGAATTACTCCGCGGTAAAGCTTTGAAAACAATGAAGTATTTTTCTTTAAAAATAAATGAATCTGGACTGCATCTTTTGACGAGGACTAGAATGATATAGTGAAAGTAGTTTTTAGATTTTTAATTTTTAGAATGATTTTGACATCACTATTGTAACAACTGAAATCTAATGTATAACAAGATGATCCAAACAGAACTCATGATGCCTACTTTCCATTTAATCATTTATTTAATACTTATATTGTCCTTAATAGCTTTAAAATCATCGCGGATATGTAGATCTTTGTGTTCCCAAATTTCATAATTTACCGTTATAAAATACTACAAATGTCTGTCTGTATGTGATAGGATTTTTACTTTCTCCATATGTAGTATAGGGGAAAGCATTATTTTTATGAACATGAAAAAATGCGCCAAAGTTTAAATGATTGTTTTACCATATGACACATAATTTTATTCGCCGAAGACGTCTGGCGTAGCCCGGGAATCGCCGGGTACTTTCAGCTAGTCTTATATAAATCATTGTACTATTAAAAAATTAGTAAAAATTCTTTTCCTTTTCGCAGTTTTCAACATAAAATTTATGGCTTAGGAAAGAAGAGCCTTTGCTTTGTCATAGTAATGATAATTTCTTTTTTCTCGCATAGAACAATATTTTGAAACATTTACTCAGATTATGTCATCTTTTAAATAAACATTTAGGCTGCAAAACATGAGTTTGATAAAGGAAAACCTTCAACAATCGTGGGCGAAAGTTGACGTTTTCTATATATATTACGTTGTTATTGTTACCTCTAATGGGTTTAATGTATTATTCACAGCGTATTTTTCCATTGCGTCTTTGGTGCCATAAAAATTTAATACGCTGATAAATTACTTATTTACAAGAATAAACAAATCTGCTTCGTTGTGGTCTTATCGAGGCCATTATTCCACTGGCGCGGCGAGGGAGTGCTCTCACATTAATATCAGCCCGCATTGGAAGCGCGCATACGGCGCTTGGTATTCTCGCTTTGTGTCCCATGTATCGACAAACAATCTAGTAGGACATCTTCACGGGGTCTAGATTTATTTTTCTCAGAGAGTGAATGCTCTGGCGATTTCGATTTTCTTAGGAATTGGTGAATCGGAATTTTCACAATGTATTTTCGAACATTTTGACGAAAATCCAGTTAGCAGACTTATGCCCCCGAGATAAATCCTTCCTTCGTATAATTTGACGAATTCGCTCCATCGATTTCAGCTGTTTTGCAGAATGCATGCCGGGCGATTTTCCACGAAGATCGCAACAAGATACGCTCCCAGTTATTTTTTTCACGTGCGCCGCTCGACGGAAACTAAATGGAGTCATTTATCGAGACAACCGATAAAAATCATCCGAATTCATCGGAAAGACAAAGCTGTTGAAATCATCCGAAAGAGCACCGCGTCCTGAAAATTCCGCCTCCAATTGCTCCAGCGCGCTGACCTAAATTCTACGTCGTCCACTCAAAGACGCGGCGGAATTGGCCCGTCGCTCTGAATGGCGGAAAGACATTCCCCCCTCCTTTTTCCTCCCTCCCTCCCGGAATCCACTCCCATTCATTTGCCTCCCCTTCGGAATTCCAATCTCCCCTTTCTATTTCTCAACATCTAATTCAATCCTTTCACCCAACACTATGAGGAGACTCAATCCCATCTCCGTAATAAAGACGATTTCATTTTATAAAAACTTCCTATTCTCCTTATGTCCACATCTTATTTCCCCTTTATTCTTTTATTTTTTACTATGGGGGTTGCGATGGCGGAGTGGTTAGAGCGTCGGCATTCACGCACCGGTCCCAGGTTCGAATACGGCGGAGGTCGGGTTTTTCAACCTGGGATCGTCCCGTCCTCGATGTGTATGATTTGAGGAGTCAGCGCTCCGTCCTTCGGAAGGGACGTTTAGCAGTTGGCCCCTTGGTGCTCTTTGTAAAGTGTAGGCTAATGCTGGCACCGGGTTTCCCTTCTGTGTATGTTCGGTGTGGAAGGAATAATGGCTATAATAATCCATGAGGTAGATTAGCCAGAAATTCCAGACAAACAAACAATTTTTTCCCCTCGACTTTACCGAATTTCTGTGAGCGCGTACGTGTGTGTGTGCGCGCGCGTGTGTGAGCGCTCGCATGTGTGAATATGCGCAAATGGAAACTTTCACGCACGAGATGTTTCCTAACTGCGCTGCTCAGCGGCGTGATTGAGACGGGCTTCGGAGGTTTAGATGCCCCGTTCTGTCCTCGGGATAGCCGCGCCATTAGCATCGCCAATGGCGGCGGGCGCTAAAGAAACATTGCAGGGCAATATTTAGTTGATTTAAAGTAGAATTATAACAGTGACGAGATACATACTTGGAGATAATCACGTTTAGCCTAAAATTGGTTTGAAATTTAGTGGGAAAACATTCTTTTATACTTTCTGAAAAAGAGGAATTTAATTAATTGCCAGGTTTATGAACACGTGTTAGTCGGAATTGAGCCCACCCACAAAATTACTGCATTGTCGTTGTCGAACATTTTTTTTTAAATCTGCATATTGCTCCCATCATTCAGAACTTATTTTTTGATGTTGCTATTTTTACTACGTTCTCCTTATCCGCAGATCTGTCCCGCCTTTTTTTATTCCCTTTCCCCACCGTAATTCCCTTCCTCACCCTCCCCTCCCCCTTCCTGCACCACTCTCTGCAGCGGAATTCCCGGATGCTTTTGCACCCTAACGCACGCCGATGCATTCATTATCCTCCCCTCTCCTTCCCCCCCCTTCCTCCCCTTTACTCTCTCTTCCCCCACCCTTCCTTCCCTCCTCCCCTTCCTCTTGAAGCCTTCCTTTGGTTCAGTCCCTTCGCTGGCATCCTCAGCGAAAGGGAGGATGGAGTGAACACTAGGAGGGATTTAAAATTCAAATTGCGTGGTCACCGGAATAGTTGTCCTCCCCGTCACGCCCACGCCCCACACCCTCTCCTTCTCGCTCAACCCTATAAACTCGCCCTCCCTTTGCCCCACTGCCCTAAACCTCCCGCCCCTTCCCACGCCCTCGTCGCTTCTTTTTCATTTTTACTTGTGTCACGCCGATTCCCCATCTCCTTGTTCGGCCCATCGCCGTTTCTATTAGCTCCCCTCCGCTCCATGACATCCTCCTCTCCTTTTACACTACACATCCTAACAGCATTCCTCGTAACTCTCTCTCCCCCTCTCTTCCTCTCTCTCTCCCTCTCTCCCTTTCTCTCTCTCCCTCTCTCCCCCTCTCTCTTTCTCTCTTTGAGGGGTTAGGTGGAAGATGGGACTTCTTAGTCTCAATCTCGCCCCAATTAAAGACCAAATCAATCAATCAATCAATCTCTCTCTCCCTCCCTCTCCCTCTCAGACTCTCCCACTCATCATTAACCGCCTGCCTCTCCCTTTCTCTTATTGCTTCAACTCTGCGAGTGATGCATGGATTATACCAATACAATGATTGTATTTTTTAAAGATAGGATAGAAATTGATAGTGTTTGCATTAAAACAATTACAATAAATTAAAATTGCAATGCTCAATTGAATATTAAGCGATTTACGCAATGTGTGCAATTAATCTTAACAATCAAATGAAAGAAGATGCGAACAGAAAACCAATGTATAACGTTTCGCTTGCTCAAGTGTAGGATAACCCTACTTGGGAATGATTTTTGCGTTCCCGTGGCTGCGGACCTAATTTTCTGCTTATCTCTCATCGTATCAGATTTAATTTTCTTACCTTGAATTCCATCTTTTAGCTCAACTAAGGTTGTTAATCATAAAAAACATGATGCAGAAATATTCACTGAATTATGGTTATATTACTTTAGTATATTTTTCATCTATGCATTACAAATTTATTTATAAACAGTTCCTCCTTCCCATAGTGCATTATTTCCTCCTTTTTCTTTATCTGTGTTCGCCCATTAAATCGCCGTTGCTGCAGTCTGCCGCGGCTATTATAAAACGTATGTAAATGTAGACGTTAGCCGTGTTCAATGAATAATATCGAAGAAGGTAATAAAATATAAGCGTCTCGGAATAATATCGCTTAAATAATATGTACCGACATTTGTTCTAAATACCCATACACGCCAATAAATGTAATTTGGATACATGGGTAGGGTAGTATTAATAATTCCGAGTCTCTATCCAGGCAGTTTCCTTCGAAAATTTCCTTAAATTCGACATCGCCCAGACCTGTGTGGCTAATGCAGAAATTAGCCAATTTCGAATATTACCATTTTAAGATTTTAATCTTATGTTTTATCGTTTCGGATACCTAATTATGAAAATAACAATTTTGCCAACTTTTGTGATTCTTGATTCTTACAATTTGCATAGAAATTTCAAATATTTTAAGCTTTACAGCAAGTCTGCGACAATCAAGCCCCCACAGACAACAAGATCGGGGTTTTAATTCACATAACATTTTGTTCTTCTTGTGTACCGAGTCATGTTTCGATAGCAGAATCAAAATTATGCATATTTTAACGTATCCCCGTCAGCAGTATACAACGGTGGTGAAAATATTTTGCGTCGTCTGTAATCGCTTATCATTCCTGCAGGATTCCTTGGCGTAATATCTCTCGACGTACGTACGCACACTTAATTAGATTTCGAATGCAAATGTCTAAAGGAAAGCGCGAGTGCGGTAGAGGGTTGGGAGGGAAGGGCGGACAGGAGGGGTGAGAGGGAGGAAAGGGAGAGAGGGAGGAAAGGGAGAGAGGGAGGAAAGGGAGAGAGGGAGGAAAGGGAGAGAGGGGGGAAAGGGAGAGAGGGGGGAAAGGGAGAGAGGGAGGAGGATGGGAGGGGGAGGAGGATGGGAGGGGGAGGAGGATGGGAGGGGGAGAAGAAGTGAGGAAGGTTGAGTCAAGGTCGCACCTGAAGCGAGGGCAGTCTGTTTTCGGAAACGGGCGCGTTAATTTATGCATCACCCGTCGTCGGAATCGGGCGTCTGAGTCACGGGTGCGCCAAAGGAATCCATAAAAAATTTGATGTTAAATACGTTACCGCTACTTCGCTCGCTTATAACGTCTTCCAGGAAAAAATACAATTGCAATTGAAATCCTTTCGCCGCGACATAATGCACTAGATTCTAGATTCCAATCGCGGATGGTATTCTTAATTAAATAGTTTTTTCAAATCTTATGGACCAAAAATTCACATCTTTCTCCGCGTTTCGTCTTAATAAGAAACCACTCTCATCTGCATTCCAATACGTTTACGTCCAAGTAAGGACTAAGTAGAAGAAAACTTGACGTGCGGGGATTTTAAGTTAAACCAATTATGTTTTCATCATATTTAAAAATAATTTGTTTTCATAATTTCAACACTAAACTTCCATATTCAGCTCAATCCACATAACGCACCCCGCGATAAAAACGACACAACTCGAAAATAGCCATTTTATAGATAACAGAAGTATTAAAAAGGAAAAAGGTGTTCACCTTACAATAGAGAAGTTTCGCATGTGTGATAACGATATTTGCCTTCAGATGGCAGTAGTTTCACTTTTCCCCTACTGCAAAGTATTCATAGGTAAATCATGAAAAGTGAGACGAATTAGTTGTGCCAAAACTGTTGAAGAAGGCGGTTGTGCGTTTTAACAGGAAGATCGTCATATTTCACGTGTTTATTTATTCATTCGGTGGTAACGTTGTGTCTGTAAAACGACCCGTCATCAGACGACACAGACACAGATTTTACGGCTAGTGAAGAAACTTCTTCCGATCAAGATCGGCCATTGGCATCTGATTCATATGAGTCAAATGAGAGTAATAATGGGGAAATGAACGATAAAAACGATGAAATACCAAAAGCGCTCGATAAATCAAAGAGAGCGGAATAAAAAGAAAGCTGAATTTCTCAGGAACTCAGGACAAGCGTACATCACAAGTTCGAAAAGCAAGAATAAATTCAATGAAAGAGCCTTGCGTCCCCCATGCGGCCATAAGTGTAGGGTGAGCATTGAGCTCATCCATATTCAACAGGAGAAAAATATTCATGAAATACTGGGCTCTCAAAGATCTGTTCATGTAACGCGATTTTTTCGCTTAAAGTATGGCATCGAATCGCGAATATATAAAAGGAGGAAAAATCGCTCTCCTACTTAGACATAGACTACCGAAACGAATGTAGCAACGCGGAAATATCGTACCCTGACGTCGTAGTATAGAAGAGTTATGTTTATTAGTAAAAATAATGGAAATGATTATTTTTTTCATTCTTATACTTTAATAATGAAAAACGATGTTAAAACCATACAAGATCAGCCTCATATGTCGCAAGGTTTTTACACAATACAGTAAAAAAGGGACACAAATCAAAAAGGGGCTGTAAATAGCGGCTGAAATTTGCTTTAAATGTACTGGGGATCTTAGCGTTGTTGCCTACAACAATGCTAGAGCGATATACCACAACGCCACAACTATAATTCTGAGCTCCCTGTACCATCGTTGTGGCATTTGTTGGTTTACTTATAACTTTTTAATTTGCTTCCCCTGAAAAAGTAAAATTTTTTAGTTGTCACTTTTTTCGCGGTGGTGCGATATGTTTGATAATAAATCAAGTATGTTCGTCCGATAAATAGGTGTAAACGAATTTTTGAGTTAGAGATTGCCCATTCCCATGAATATTCAACAACGTATATATCGCGCAATGCAAGATAAAATATGAACTAAAAGCTGGTGAAAGAAATGCAACGCAGAAGAGGTATTATTTTTTCAGATCTTTTCTAAAAAGGCAACGAACAGACGAATAATAAGCCAAGTGTTATTGAAAAGGATTATACCACGAGGATTAATTCTTTATGAAACCTGAGGAGATTACTAGCGAGAAACATTTTGCGATTAGTTGGAGACCACTCAATGAAGAGAGTTATCTTGCTCGCGGGCAGAAGGTAATGAATCTCTACATGCATAAACGCAAGAAGGGCAAAGAAATGCGTTTTTATTTTTCAAATAACATTAAAATTAAAAAAAGAAGATAAAATGTGACATTTCTGATCGGAGTGAGAATGAGGAATTTAAAAGGAAGGCTATCAGCGCTCCGTTCTGTTACCAAGAAGATATCGCCCGTGAAAATTTGGGAATGAAACAAATGAGAGAAGCGATGTACTCGGCGAAATTTCTGACTGGTCGAATGATTCGAAAAGTGACTCCCATTTGAAATAATACGTCATCGGGTCATAATCGACACTCCACATTCACGAGGAGGAAGAGGATGATGGGAAGGGAATGAATTTTTTTCGGTAAAATTTATACACACTTATCGATCACGGAAAATCGAAGTGCGTATCCACATTCTCCAAACTCAAATGATTGGCGTGTGCTCATCTTCCGGATTTAGCGTTTAATGGCGGGTGTGCGAGAGAAAGAGAACGAATAAAATGCGAACGGGTGGTAACCAGAGAGAGATTAAGATACGAGGAGGGAGAAAGAGGTAGAGAGAGAAAAAGATAATAACGCCCACCGACCCGAACCCACGCACCGTCATTTGTCTCTCCAACTCATGCAATATATTTATCTGAACTCTTCCGTGGCCACCACTTTCACTTAACTAAACCGATATTCATTCACTCCCACCTCTTGGGGTTCTCCCCCTCTAACTTCATTCCTTCTCTCTCCCTACTATTCTCTCCCTCCCTCTATTCCTCCTTCTCTCCCTCCCTCTCTCCCTCCCTCTCTCCCGCCTTCTCTCCCGCCCTCTCTCCCTCCACCTCTCTCTCCCTCCTACTCTCCCTAGAATCTTGGATTGCTTATATTGGGCCCCACATGTTATAAATGTGTGTAAAACAGTAAACTCATCTCTTCACTCGCTTAATAAGTTAAGTAGCAGTACTCCGGTTTCTCTAAAAAAGCATCTGGAAACTTCACTAGTTATTCCGCATTTTGACTATGTTGATACAGCGTACCAAGATTTATCTCAAGAGCTTTCGTTAAAAATTCAGACAACACATAATGCGTGCATCAGATATATATTTAATCTGAAGAAATCACACCACATTTCTGAGTCACTCGTCAAACTAAACTGGCTAAATTTGGAGTCTCGTAGACGCCTACATTTGCTTTCCTTGCTATACCAATTACTTAATTCCAACAATCCGCATTATCTTACCGCTGAATTTAGAAGTATAGACACTGTACATAACCTTTATACCAGAGGGAACCATAAACTCCTTATTCCTCATCACAGAACAGTAATTTTCAACAAGTCCTTCATTGTAACTGCTTGGAGACTATGGAACGACCTTTCACAAACAAAAAATTCGCGCTTGCTCTCCTCATTCAAGCGACACTGCCATCAATCTCTCTTATCCTTGCAAAGGAACAAACACGCTTAATGCTTCATTTGCATTTATTTATTTATTTTATTATTATTTTTTTAATATCTTGATTTTGACAAAACAATATTTATTGTAAGTATGCATTTTACTGATTTATTTGTCTTATTTTTCTTTCCATTTTGTTCAGATACATCAATGTTAATATCTATCAATTTTGTCATTTTTATATGTTTATTTTATAAATGATCTATTCGTGTCGTGCCAATTTATTTTTCTTTATCTCTTTATGATTTTAATTTACTTATTACTTGTTCTAAATCTCATTTATATGATGTATTTAGTGAACCTCAGTAGATTTTGTAGGTTTTTCACACCCCACTACTTGTGTGGGTGTTTTCCTGCAGTGGGTTCTTTTTACATGGATTCCATTATTCAGCAGTTCATATTTTTTCCCACAAAATCACAACTTTTCTTTTGAAATGCTTGTTTTTTATTGTCATCTGTATTTACATTACTAATGTTTTATGTGTTATTATATGTTTCATGACGAGGGGTTAGGTGCAAGATGGGACTTCTTAATCTCAATTTTGCCACAAATAAGACCAAATCAATCAATCAATCAATCCCTCCCTCGCTCCCATCCACTCTCCCTCTCTCTCTCACGCCCTCTCTTCCTCACTCTATCCCTCCCTCCCTCTCTTCCGTGTGCCTAATTTCTACATCTCTGGCACTTTTCGCGCATCGCACCCGAAATTTCACACTTTTTGCTCCCCGTCACCAAGGAGATGGGATTTGGATAGATAACCATCTCATCGCGAGAAATTTTGACGCTTGATAAAATGGTAATTTCGACGTGACTTTCATCCTCGGAACTAGTGGAATGTGAGTGCGTGACTGCATGTGTGTTTGCGGGCGTGCGAGTTAGTGTGCGGCCGAGTGCGTTCGCGACCCGTTGAGAACAATGCCATTGACGAAGAGTTTTGTTTACCACTTCGAAGGTTGTCAGCGAGATTCTGTTTGAGTGGATATAACATATCGTAGGTACGCATTTCGGTTGAAAAGGATATATAAAAAAGGATCGCTAATGAGTAGTGGACGTTCGTGTCCTTTTCCCTTCACTTCTTTTACCAACTCAACGCTCCTCGCTCTCTCTCTCCCTCCTCTCTCCTCTTCCCTTCACTCCTTTCTCCAACTCCTCTCTCCCCCCCCCTCTCTCTCCCTCCTCTCTCCTCTTCCCTTCACTCCTTTCCCCAACTCCTCTCCCCCCCCTCTCTCTCCTCTCCTACTCTTCCCTTCACTCCTTTCTCCCAATACTCTCCCAACCTCTCTCCCCCCACTATCTCTCCCTCATCTCTCTTCTCCCCTTCACTCATTTCTCCCACTCCTGTCTCTCCCTCTTCTCTCTCTCTCTCCCTCCTCTTCCCTTTCCTTCACTCCTTTCTGCCACTCCTCTTCCACCCTCTCTCTCCGCCCCCTCTCTATCCCTCTCCCTTTCCTCCCTCTCTCTCCCCCCTTCCCTCTCTCCCTCCTCTTCCCTTCACTACTTTCTTCCACTCCTCTCGCCCCCCTCTCTCTCCCCCCTATCTCTTTCCCTCCTCTCCTCTTCCCTTCACTTCTTTCTCTTACTCGTTTTCCTTCACTGCTCTCTCTCTCTCTCCACCCAACCTCTCTCCTACTCCCCCAGTGGGGTTTTCCTAGGGAATAGTGCCTTAATTTTTCCTTGTTTTCCCCACAAACAAACAAATCTCCATCTGTTTTCATTTCCACAAATGCTAACTCTGCACTGTATTTATGTATTTGTTTATTTTATATAATCTTTTATTTTATTTTCTCTTTGTTACTTTCTTCCTGTTCGTAACTGACAATGTGTTAGATGGAAGAAGAGACTGCTTAGACTAAAATTCTCTCCCAAATAAAAACGCGTATCTACGTATCTCTCTCCCCCTCCTCCTCTTTCCCATCCTTTTTCTCCTTTCCTTCCTTCCAGTCATATATGCCCCTTCTCTCCTGTCATCCCTTCTCTCCTGTCCTTTCGTCTCAGTTACTCTCACTAATATCAAGGGAAAAGGAGCGAATCATTTCAACAAAAATTACGCCAGACTCGAATACGGAGGGCCTTAAGAGAAGACCCGTTTTTTAAACATAATGAACCGCTAATCAAGGCTTAAGAGACATTAACAAATTTCCAGAAAATCCTGGGAACCTTAATTTCCTATGTTATTATTGAAGACGATTTTCGTAATGAAACTTGATAAAATCTTTGCATTTTTATTCTAAAGGTGGCATTATAGGTAGGCATTAGTTCTGATTGTGAGATAAATATGTAATAGAATGAGATAAAAAGACTTTGTCCCGGTATTGACTCTGCTATGGAAGGTGCAGTAAGAAAAGGTTACTCCAAACTTTCCATAATTATTTTAAAGTAAAAATGAGTTAAACTAGATGAGTATGGTTCGACTTTTAAGAATATATGCTATTCTCATTTGAAATGTTAGGTTTCATAGCATATTATCAGGAAAAAAAGAGGGAGGAAATCACACTAAGCTAATGTGTACGACAATATTGTATTAGTGATGGAATTTTAGGATTGGAGATCTCAATCAACGAAAGTCACTAAAAATATATTAATCCAAAGAGTGCTTGGCTGAATATTAATAAAAAAGTAGATGGAAGAATGATAGGATCTCATTAGATATTCATGCGGCGTTCTTTCTCAGTGCTGCAGAAATATTAAAGAAGCGTCAGAAAAGAAATTACCTCGTTACGTAGAAGGGAGTTAATATAAAGACGAACAGAGAACAAGAAAAGTATTTCGTCCGATGAGCTGTAAGGGATTGAGACATGTCATTAAGGCAGTGGATGTGACTAGGTTCAAATAGATCAGGATTTGAGGATATTTGTGGAATAGAAAAAATAGTCCGGTGGAAAAACAGTGGATAAATAACTGAAGATGAGGAAACAAAAACGTACATGGTTTATAAAGTTGAAAGATAGCGTGTTTATGTGACGTCATGGCAGGAGCGACAATGTGATTCTTGCAGTGGGCGACGAAGGAAATGGTGAAATAGAAAGTAAGAAAACTCCAGATATTTGACAAAAGAAATATTTTTCCAGAAAATGAAATAAAAATTTATGGGACTGCACTTTTAATGACGTGCGTTCTAATTAAAAAAGAAACTCTGACCTCGCCGTTAATAAAAGCATTTGTCTTTTCGCTTGACAACACAATTGCTACCTTTGCCTGCTGACGCCAGCGAGTCGCATAACAAATAACTGTTAGCAACCGTTCGATACACTCAATCGAGGCAACCGAAACTCAAACCCGCTCTCCATATTCCCCGTTCTGGCAATCTAATCGCTTCGTCGAGCGCGCTCCTTCATCCATCGATACTTCAGCGCGATGCAATGGATCAATACTTTTAATAATGAAACCTCGCTGCATTTCCTCAATTTCATCCAGTTGAAAATTCGCTCCCATTGCTCGCGCGGAAATCTTTTCTGATGGATAATTGCTGCCATGGTTATTGCCAATTACCGTTTATACCTTTATGCCCTCGTCCACTATATTGTTAAAGAAGTTTCAATAAACTAAAGATATAAGCAGAAAAAAATTTCAAATCTTATAGAAAAATTGAAAAACTATGAATAAATACGAATTTCTTCTCCGAATTTGTCAAACTTTTGTCTCTCTTAGAATTAAGTTTAAAATTATATCTACTAAATGAGAATACAAACATTAAAACTATTTGCACAGACTTTAATACCTATATAACCATTGTTTTACAACTCATCTGAATCAAATTGCTGAGAGAACTAATAGAACCGAAGACATAAGTCCTCTCAGCGGCTTAACGAACAACTGATTTTCACATAGATAAATGTTTACATGAAATAGGACTCGCAAGTGATACATTGATGAACTAGAAAGGTTTGAGCTTTCGTTCTGCAGTATATTTTCTTTGCATATGCTACGTGTGTAACGATTCCGCGGTTCGACTATTGCAAGACAGGATCGAAATGCAAACACCAATGACTCCTACAATCACACTGCCTATAGAATTAACGGAAACGCGCACATTAAAACAAATACATTAAAACAGTTCTATTGATACGGACACATTCGTCGGAAACTAAAAAAAATCACGGTGTTAACGGTTTCATTTTTTCAAAGTTTCCGTAGTATACCTGGAAAAAGTTATCGATTTGCATTTTCTTCATTTTTTGCCCGAGTTAATTTTGTTTGCATCAGATCACATGGATTATCTGTTTACAAGGCCGTTTTCATGTTTAATTTCATATAATTCTGGCTTATATCATGGCGCTTGTGAAAATTTAAAAAACGTTCTCATTATGACGCGGTACAGTGAAAGGGACACCGGGAGCCATGTAATCACGGGCACCCAAGTGTAATTACATTAGAAAATAAATGACGTCATAAATACGTAATCATATCACTTACACTAAAATTGTGTTGAATAACAAAAGCCGAGAGAAAGAGGGAGAGTAAACGCAAAAAGAGATGATGAGAATGTTGATGAGAGGAGGATACATTCCATGATGGCGCATGGCGGCGAGAAAGTGAGGAAGGAGAGAGAGGGGGAGCGGAAGGGAGAGAGAGAGAGGTGGAGAGAGAGAGGGAGAGAGAGAGGGGGGATAGAGGGAGAGAGAGGGGGAGAGAGAGGGGGAGGGAGGGAGGGAGATAGAGGGAGAGAGAGGGAGAGAGAGAGGGCGGGCGAGAGGGATGGTGAGAGAGAGAAAGAGAGAGAGAGGGCGGGCGAGAGGGATGGTGATGAGAGAGTGGAAGATTGAGGGAGAAAAAGATAGAGAAAGTAGGAACCGGGGAGAAGTGATGGGATGGAGGCATACCAGAGGGATGGTTAGAGAAGAAACAAGATGGAAAAATATAGCTCATAATTGAAATACACAGAGATATCAAAGGCATTCATTAAAGAGAATACGTATAAAACAACATCGACAAATTGGGTGGTTCTTGATTTTTAATACTCGAAATTAAAGTCGCAGTTATGTGATCTCGCGGTCTCTTTTTCGGCAAATGTTATCCTCTATCCAAATAGTTTTTGAAATATAAAAATTATAATTCATATAAGAGCGAGGACGTATAAAATATTCTATTTTATTGTTGGTTTCTCAAAGAACCGTCTTAGTAATTGATGTAAACATAATATGCGACGTTTTGCTCCGGATTTTCTCGAATTTTTATCTCCTAAACTCTTATTCGTATTTATGTAGTCTTGTGAACTTTATTGTTGTAAATGAAGTCCTCTACCCGAATAAATTTCTTTAATCTATACCTTAAAGATCTTTTTTTAAGCTACGGAGTGAAATATATGGTATTTAATTGTTGCTTGACGGATGCTATTTACGAGTATAAGTTTATTAAGTTAATTACGTAAAGTGGAAGTTCTAATTAATGGATGTACTTCAAAATCGCAATTTGGCGATAAATTTTAATAAGGATAACTCCTACGTAATGTAATTAAAATCCGTCCAGCGGTTTAGGAGATGAAAGTTACGACGGACGGACAGACGGACGAGGCGTGCTCATAAGCCGCTCTGCAGCTATCGCTTTGCCGTTAAAGAACGCTTAAAAATGAAAAGAGAGAGATGGATGTGAAGAGGGCGCGGGTTAATACTTAATCCTCATATTCACGCTTCGTTATGAGATGCGAAATGACAGTGAGAGGATGAGAGATGGAGAGAAAGAGAGATAGAGAGAGTGTGTAAGCTCCGCCATCACGGCACTTCCTCCTCCCCTACTCTCTCTCTCTCCCTCTCAATCCCTCAATCTCTTCCAAACAAACCTTACTTCTCTCTCTCTCTTCTTTCCCTTTCTCTCTTTATCTCCCTGGGGCTTCTTCTTTTCCACCTCCCTCTCTCCTCCCGCATCATTTCTCGCCCTCTTTCTCTGTCTCCCATCTTTTGTATTCATCTCTTAAATCTCCGTCGCGTATCGTTTCCTTCTCTCGCGCGATATATTTCTCTCCCTTTTGTCTTTGATACGCTAAGAACGGTAAAATAATTCCTCCTTTCGGCGGCGGCGGCGCGCGGGTCTCGCGTCAGCCACATCAAAGCCGCGACCGAGTGAAAATGGGGGCGGAAGGACAATTTTGTTTCTGAAACGTTTTCAGGTAAAATGCCTCCTCTCTTCTCCCACGTCACCTTCACCCCGCGTCTGCGCGTGAAATTCGATTGAAGGTAATTGCTGCCAAGTCTCTGAGTTATTTTATTCTTCATTGCCGATTAAAAACACTTATTGTTAGGTGGACATCAAAAAAGAAACCGGAACAAACGAAATAATTTCGAATGGCTGACAAAAGTGGCGCCGTAAGTGAATTGAAAAGTAATGATTTGAGGTGAGATTTGAGGCTGTAAATCGTGTTTCTATTATTTCAGAGTTCGAAACATTATAGTCTCCGCAATCAAATAAAAGCCATCGAAAGCAATTTCGAAGAGGTGTAGTCGAATAAGCCATTATTAGCACACAATCGACCTCCTGTGAAGATTTTTCTCCTCTTTCATCAAACGTGAAGGCTTAATTAGTTTTTTTGACTAAATTTATTAGTTTATTAATTTTCAGAATGTTTTGGTAATATTTTTTCCGTTTTCCACCTGTACTTACGAGTACAGTCTTTTATTCTTCGCTGCAAGAACTAGCGCAAACTGGTTAGGCATTTTTTTTAATAAAATTGGTAAGACAAAATGTTTCAAAGTGTTTAAGTAATTTATCTGTATCATATTGATTAATTATAACGCCATAAAAACAAATTTGCATAAAAAATACAGCATATCCCGGATAAAATAATTATTAGCGAAAATTAATTCGCCCGATAAAATGTATTGTCGATTCAATACTAAGACCACCGTAAAACATTAAGGTCTCTTAGGAGTGAAGTGGAAAAATATGCCGCTTACAAAATTGAATGTTCACACAGAATAGAGAGACGGCCTCCACGTTATTTCTTCTCCATTATGCGAGCACCTTCCATGCATAATGCGAGTTCTTGGCCTTTCTCTCCAGAGCTCCTTGAATCCCCTCTGGTGGTCGGAGTAAGAAAACCTCGTTTTATCTCAGGCAAATTGGAAAACGGAATTTAATGGATAGCAATGGCAGATCGGAGCAGAATGGGATGGAGGAGGAGAGAGAGAGAGAAGTTGAAGGAATGATGAAGGGAAATTGAAGGCACACTGAAGGAAATCTGTGATGGCTTAGGAGAGACTAGATAGAGACGAAGAGAGAGATATATATTGAAGAAATGATGAAGAGAAATTGAAGAAAAACTGAAGGAAAACTGTGATGGCTTAGGGGAGACTAGATAGAGACGAAGAGAGAGAGAGAAGTTGAAGAAATGATGAAGGGAAATTTAAGTCAAACTGAAGGAAAACTGTGATGGCTTAGGGGAGACTAGATAGAGACGAAGAGAGAGAGAAGTTGAAGAAATGATGAAGGGAAATTGAAGGCAAACTGAAGGAAAACTGTGATGGCTTAGGGGAGACTAGATGGAGACGAAGAGAGAGAGAGAGAGAGAGATAGTTTCATGGTTGGATTGTGTCAATGGCAAGCGAGAATACAGAAGGAAGGGAGCGGTATGATGGAGAAGGTGGATGGAAAGAGGAACGGGAGAGGAAAAGGATAAATATGGAATATACGTTTGGAGAGGTGTAGAGAATGAAAAGAAGTAATGGGAGAAAATGGACTGAAATAATTAGTGTGAGAATGAATGGAAAGTGGAAGAATGTGAGATAAGAGAGAGATGAAGTTAAAACGAGATAAAAACAAAAGAGGAAACTGTGATAAGCGAGAAGGGAAGTGAGTGGAGGAATATTAAAAGGGGAAGAGAATAATAAAGAAGGAAATAGAATGAGAAATGGAGGAAATGGAAGATGAGGAAAGTGGAATGGGAGAAGAAAAAGGAAAGCAGGAGAATAAGAAAAGAAAGAGAAGGAAGGATTGGGAAACGAGAGGTATGTGAAATAGAAGATATTTACTAAAGTGGAATAGAAAGGGTGTTGGGAGAGAGAGATTGGAAGGAAAGAAGGATGGAAGCTAAAAATGTTGAAGAGAGGGAAAAGAGATTAGGAAGAAAGAGAGAATGGGGAGAGAGGGAATAAGGTGGGGGGAGAGGAGAGAAAAAAGAAGGGGGAGAGAGGAACGAAGCGGAAAAGAGGGGGGAGAAAGAAGAATGGGGAGAGAGAGGAAAACGGAAAGAGAGATAAGAAGGGAGGAGAGAGGGAAGAAGATGGGGAGAGAGAAGAGAAAGGAGGAGAGAGAGGATAACAGGGAGAGAGAGAAGAGGAGGAAAAAGGACGAGATGGGATAGAATATGGTAATAAAAAGGTAGGAGAGAGAAGATTGCGAATAGATTATGGCCACGTATTTCAGAGTTGCGCGTAAAAGGCAAACATTTCTCTGCTACGATGTTGTTAGAAAATTTAATTTAGAAAACAAGCAATAATTTTAATAAATATTAAGAAGTTGTTCACAATGAATTCGTAAGGATGTAAATTTCTTCGATTCACACAGACTAGCCACTCGTTTGAGGAAACTTGGCAAAATAACTTTGCAAATTCAGATCTGTTTAACAACATTTGCTACCTTGGGTCTCAGTACATATCATCATATCTATATCATCAACTTAAGATGAAGTTGTAACCATGGAAGTTGACTAATGTTGTCTGATGAGGTGGAATAAACGAAGTTATTCTCAAAAGTTCCCTCGCTTGTGAAAAAGTAGGAGGAAAAACACATCCGTAAGGCAATTAAAAGCTGGTAAAATACCATTTATTAAAATATAACTTTAATAAACAAATTCGATTACCAAGTAGTTATTCTCTCATTTATTGTCGATGCATATTAAAATAATCTCCTTGCCAAAGATTTAAAGAATTAAAGACTGGACTTATATTATGTTGACTCTTAGATACTTAATTTTAATGATGTATTATTTAATATAACGTATAACTAGCCATGGTAGAATTTGGCGTTTATTTTTTTAATCGACGATTTAAATCGACGTTTATTCTCTCGAGAGATTTTCGAGAAATATTATTTCAATATAAAATGCAAGTGGGCGCCTGGCCCGGTGGCAAGGTTACAAAATTAACATATAAAAAAACATATTTAAAACATATAAAAACATATTCAGAAGATTCAGTTTACAATTTTTCACATACCACATACAATATTCTATTCATATATTTTTCCTGTTAGGAGCTTCGAGTTCGAGTTCCTTCGTTAATTAATTCATCTTACAATATTATTTAACAATAAATTAACTAAAAGTAATGAAAATCGTTCCCAGTGATATTTTTTTCTCTTGATTTAAAGGTTTTAGCATTTCTAGGGAAGGGTACACAAATGGAAACATCACATATCACTCAAAAGCTCGTCTTTAGAATTACCCATAATTATTATGCATTTTAAATGGTATTTAACTTCGCTTTAAAGAGACCTACGCGGGAAGGGAATGGCTTGAAGACCTCTGCAGGTAATGCGTTCCAATGCTCAATCCCTCTATTAAGAAACGAGAATTTTCCCCAGTTTGTTTTTTGTGGAGGAGGCTCCATCTTGTGCTCATGATCCCAGCGTCCATGATAAGAAGGTTTTTTAATCCTATCACAAATATCTGCCCAAGCTGGCTTTTCCGTATATGCATTAAAAAGTCCCCCTAGCCTTGCTATGCTTCTTCTATGTTCTAGCGATTCCCACTCTAGTTTTTTTAACATTTCTGTTACGCTCTCGGTTCTTCTAAAATCTCCTAAGACATAGCGCGCTGCAGTTCTCTGCACCATCTCAAGCTGCTTTATCTGACCCACTGATCATTAGGTTGGCAAATATTATCTTAAATACCTCAAAAGAGCTAAGAAACACGTATTCTCAAAAGTACACTAGAACCTTACGGTCACCTGATTGTTCAGAGTAGAAACGGGAGTTTTTCAAAAAGATGCATATTTGAGTGTAAGGAAATGCCCTTCTTTCATTCCTACTGTTAATGTATGTTCAGAAAAGTAACGAAATCGTAGGTAGGAAATAATATTGCGAAATAAGTAAACAAATGGCTTTAGTATTAACATTCAGAATAAAATAGGTTTTTAGACTTTTACTTTTCAATCTTGTTTGAAAATATTAATAATAATAAATCGACTTTATTTAAGGGCGATATTTAGACCATCTGGTCCATTCTTACATATAACCCTGTACATGCTACGAACACAGACGATCATGCCCTCGGCGGGATTCGAACCCGCGACCTTGGTCTCCGTTGTCAAATACTCAAACCACTCGTCTACCAAGGCTTATCGACGACTATTCGTCGATTTTTTAAATAAAAAAATTGACGTTTTTTTATTTAAATCGAATCCCACCAAGTCTTACATATAATATCCAAGAAAATTGTAGCTCAGGTGGATCCTTCTGAAAGATCTCTCTTTTATCTGCAACTGAACTTTGCTGAAATTGTATTTTATAAACGTATCAGGCCAATTTGTTTCCTTTCTCCAGACGTCTTGAAGTTGCCGGTGGCCTGAGCCTACCTTAAGGCAAAGAGGTGTGGAAGGGGTTTTTATAATTTGTTAATCGAAGAATTGCATTCAAAGAATTTCCGCGCCCCATCGCTACAGAAGAAGGCGGGAAATGCTTCGGATTCCGCGGTCTGATCGCTTCTCCATAATACGGACATCGAAAAGAATGTCGTTTTGCACTCAAAACGCTATCGTCTCGTCGCCATCACAGTATTTTTTTGGACTGCGGTTTGAAGAATGGGAAGGCAGGGAAAATAATGTTGGGGAAAAAACAGGGTGTCGCTCGTGCAACACTTGCATGTCATATTGCGTGAGATATCGCAGTGTAGGGGAAAGGGAAAGTGAATTTGAAAGAGGATAAGCGTAAGCAAAAATTAAACCTGCTACCTGATTATTCGGTGAAAAATGGCGAAAGCGTCGCGAAAATTTTTAATGAAGATTTTTTGAGCATACTAAACCACTCTCTCCTTGTCACCCTTTTTGTTTAGATGGGACTTATGAGTCCCCTTACCAACAATTATTTCTGTGCAGAAAAGATAAAATAATGGCTTATGCTTTCAGTATGAAACTTACTTTAAATTATAATTAATGAAACATATTCAAGTATATGAAATAAGTGGTTAATAATTAATTTACAAAGAATAGAATAACAGCTTATTTTTTCCTGGTAACGAATACCAATTCATTCTCATGCATATTTTGAAATTCTCTAGCAAATAACGTTTTACGTGTAAACAGCTCGGAAGACAAACATGTTGAGGCTTTCACAGAATAATTTTATTGTTATGAAAGCGCTGACAGGAGGGATAGTCACGCAAATGAATGTCCCGCTATTTACCTCAATATATTTCCGAGTTATGATTACCATTATTATGAAATCAAAACGTAAACACTAGAATTATTAGTGTGCACTACATCTGGGAGTGAAATACAATCCAAAATAACCGCCTACGGATTCCGCATACAGTTCTGTCCGCGAGAGCGTAATAAGCACTCCATATTCCGGTGAATAGATACGCCCCAATAAACGCCATAGATTCATATACAAGAAGAAAACGGATAAACACAGCCCCGCGATGGGAAACACTGCCTAATATAAAGGCGGAAAACAGCCGACTGCAGACAATTGTTTGAAAACTCAGGCGGCTCACATATACGATATGCCAGCACGCTCCTTCATTCGCCCTTGCAAAACAAAGTGAGCGGGGTCGCTCCTTTTATGGCCCCAATCCGCTCCATTGTTAAATACCTCTCTCTCCGAAACAAGTGAAGGTTGAAATGCGCGTTCACCTGCCGCGCGTTTCGGTCGCGCTGAATTCCAATGGCGCTCGCGCGCGAGACGCGTGCTAGGGACATTATGGGACCGCACGACTCCCATTCCGTCTATCTCTCTCTCTTCAGCCCGCTAATGAGTGCCACGGGAATTAGCCGCGCGGATTTATTTACAACAGCAACTTTCAGAAAAAACACACACACACACACACACACACACACGCACGCACGCACGCACGCACCCACGCACGCACGCACGCACGCACGCACGCACGCGCACGCGCACGCGCGCACGCGCACACGCACACGCACACGCACACACACACGCACACGCGCACACACACACACACACACACACACACACACACATATATATATATATATATACACATATATTTTTGCCTCTCACTCGCACCTTCTCCATATCTCACTGGAACGCCTCGATGCTCCCTCTCATCTCTCTTCGAATTTTCCTTGCTCCCCATTTGACTCCTTTCTACCCCTCCCTCACGCCGCCTCTTTCCTTTTTCTTCCACGCCCTTATTCCCTCTTTCCTTGCCTTTATATATCTGCCTCTTTTTTCTTACTTACACTGTCCCCACTCAAAACTTTTCTCCAACCTCTTTCCCTCTCGTCCTATTTCTCTTTCCCCGCTTCTCTTCATCCTCTTTTTCCTTTCTCTTCTTCCTTTTCTCTTGAATTTTCCAAACTATCTTATTTCAGCTACGTTTTTGTTCTTTTGTCATTCCCTTACTCCCTGTATAATAACCTTTTTTCCTCGCTTTTCTATCTCCAACTTTGCTTTTTTCTCTACTATATTTCAAATAAAACTCCGTCAATTTTATTTTTATCTGGGGATATATTACATCTTAATCATTATAAACAATCGCATCTCCTCTATCATACTATCGTGACTTCATGACTATAGTCAAATTAGGAAGTCTTTTTCAGCCAAGGAAAATATATAGCAAAATATGGGATTCTTTGAAGAAAGGTTAAACTGAAACTTTTACCTATACTGAAAGATAGGGCTACGGTGACAAAACACGACAGATTTATAGGATAACGGCACGATATCGATATTTAATTAATTAAAGATAGTAATATAAGAAAACAAAGGAATATGCCGCCCCAATTCACGACACATAAGTGTGTGTGTACATATCGACGACGACATTCCTATACTGGCGCCAGAGCCTATTTATACACTTAGAAAAGTCCCGGTAAACTTTTTGTATTTACATAATGATCCTATCACATGTTGGGAAGAAAGCAAATTTGTACTTTTATATTTATTTATTATATTAAAATTTATTTTGATGCAACGCCTTATGTGCCATTCTATTCGCAAATTTTAATGTCTGCTTGGTCAAGACTGAGAAATATATCCGCTTCAACACTCAATATGGTAGGTTTTGTGAGATGATTTTTGGTCATAATCCCTTGCAAGTTTTTCATGGGCTTCATTTTCGAAAAAGACCGCTCAGCAGAACATTTTTTGATCATTAGTGAGAGATAGATCTTCAGAGCAATTTCCGTATCAGGAAAAGTTACTTGAGCATTATTGTGAAGAACAGTATTACAGATAACTTGTTCCAGGCTACAGCTTCTTAATTCTGTTCCACAAACGGAGAATATCACTGGAACTGTGGTAATTCATCAGCAAAGTTGATTCAGAGTACTCAGCTATTTAATTTGAAAATACTGTGTCTATAATTTATCATATACAGGCTATAATATTGTAGTCTTATGATAATATCAGTTTTTCACCGCTCCATTATATTCGTATACAAAAATAATTATGAGCTCACCGAGCATTGGAATCCTCTACCAATAGCCCTTCTCCCAAGAGATGTTAGAGATGCCAACTTTGTATATTACGCACCGCCTGATTATATTCAAGATTCTATTCGAAGATTTAATAGTGATTCTGTAGAAGAGACATTTTGAGATTCACAGTGAACTATGTATTACGAATTGCCTAGTTGGACGATATTGCACAGTTTGCCTTAGCTTCACTTAATAGAATAATAATAATAATGATTGGAAACTACGGCGAAGATAAGAAAGGAGTGGTTTCCTTTCTTAACATCTCACTAATAAGTTATATGTATGGTCAAAAAATAATAATATATGGGGAAGTTGAGCCAGAATTGAATAATTAAAACGAAAACGTTCCTCGATTGAGAATTACCATTTCTGCTTGTAACTTGTCCACCGAGCTAAATAGTATCATATATCGTGAGTTTGCTTATCAAAGATATTCCGAAATAGATTGCATCGCTTTTTCAAAGCCATTTGATCTAAATATTCAGACCAAAATTAATTATGTAAGTGTAAATATCTTATAAAAAATTGATATTAAGTAAGATTTCAGGTGCATTAATTGCAGCGGGATTTATAATAAGGGCTTTTGACGTACCCACGATACCTATATTTCCGTTGCGATACATGAAAGCCTCTCATTTTTTCCTTAAACTTTCAAAACATAAAACATTTTTACGAGTTGAAAATTTTCAATTTACATAAACTTTAATAACTTATGAATGAAAATATAAAGCGTTTCCTTAGTACTAAAAGGAAGAAAATTTTTAAATTATCTCGCCTATGAAACCTTGTGCTTGCATAATTTGGCCTATAAAATTTCCTAATTTCTTTGGAATTAAAAACTCTCGGGATCTACGAATATTCTTCTCATATCTCTATTAATTACCTTTCTCCTTCATTAATTTCTCTCACATCCTCTTGCACCTGAGATTATCCTTCTCATGATTCATCTCTCGTTTCCTTTTCTATTCCTCTCCTCTTCCTATCGCCATTTGCGTACTTCGATTCTCGAGCATTCTCTCTCTCTGTCTATTCCTCAATTTCCAACTCTTCATCTCGATAAAGCAGAATTTAGCAAGCTCAGCGAATATCTTCCTACGATCCGATAAGCCTGCAGGACGAGGAGTTCAGGTAGCCTTTTAACTTGCTTCAGCGTTAGAAGCATTAATTAACGAGGTTTCTCTATCATAAGAAGGTTTGTCGTGTTGGCATTCTTGCAAATGAAGCTTGAATCGTTTGCAATATGTCTGGTATTGGGCTAAAATGCTGTTTGAAAAGAGGATAAATGGACGTGAAGAGAAGATATGTCAGTGATGTGATTGGAGCCAACTTTTAAAAAGAAGTGTAAACGAATATAAGATTAATTTTTAAACTCCCTATATTTAACTGCTCATAAGAAACGTGCACAAATACGTAAATGAATAGAGACTGTGTCCAGTTGACGGAGACAGTACGCTGGTTGGGTTGGAAGTTATTAGAGCTACTGAAAGTCGCAAGAAAATAGAAGCAATACGCAGAAAGTAGACGAAAGATGTTGTGACAATATGCTGTCACCCGAGCGGAAAGATTTAATGGGTGGGACATTAGGGGGAATTAGCAGAATGGTAGGAGGAGAGCGGCGGATTCGGCGAATTTAATGCGAAATACTAATTACCGGTTTGCTAAATAAAAGAATTATGGATTAATTATGACCTCTACACATCAGAAAATGTGGAGAACTCGTGATTATGATGGCGACGACGGTGGCGGTGATGATGATAATTGTGGTTCTGACGTAAAAGGCGCGCCAACCCTTAGGGTTATTAGCTCCCATCTCCCATTCCACACACACTCTCTCTCTCTCTCCCATCCTTCCTCCATCCACATATCCCCTCTTTATTCTCTCTCTCCCTTTGACTCGCTCCGCTCCCCATTTCCCTCTCCTCCGTCTGGCTCCAAGCGACGAGAGATACGCTACCAAACTCCCTCCATGAATAATGAAACGACGCAAACTAATCTCCTGGGTCACCCAAAGGATTTGATACACGATGTCCCGTCCTATCTCCCTCTCTGCCCGTGACACAACGAGCCGATGCATGTCTGGGCTATGCCTTACCTGCTTTAAGCCCTCTCTTCCCTCCCATCCACTCACTCTCACTCTCTCTCTCTACGCCTTCTTCTTCCATTAAATCCATGGCCGTCACCTAATTTCGAGCTTGTAATGTCTGTTAATGTCTCTCCTATCCGATGCGAATTTTGTCCCCGCTTTAACGTTTCGTCGTCTCCCACTTGAGAGATTCAAGCGGTCCCCTTTCTATCTATATCCTTTTTTTCACTTCCTCCAATTTTTATCCGTCTCCACGTAAGCGAATTTAATATTCATTTAAAATAAAACTCCTCCGGATGTTTCGCTAACCTTTTGAAGCTCTTCGTAGAAAGGTTTAATAAGTCCTCCTTATGGAATCCCTTAAGTTTGGATAGAGATGCTTTGTCTTTTTAAATAACGCTGCCTTTAGGGACAGAGATTCTCGGTTCGAATTTTGAGGACATTTATTTTGTATTCCTCCTTCAATGCATAGAATTGAAGACGTGGAAGCCTAGTGGTTTAGGCTTTAAGCGAGGAAGATTAAATTGTCCAAAAACATTGAAAATATGGCCATATATGATTTACATTTGAATGAACAATTTCCTGGTTGCGTAGTTGTTCAAAAGTTAAAGACTCAAACAGCAAGTTTTTTTTTTAAACTATAGTAAATCATCGTGGACGCAAACGTTGAACTTTACGAGGGATATAAAAACTCGGATTGGAAACTTTGAGAGCGCCATTCACGATTCAGCCATATGTTTGCCGTTTAATCCGATCTCTTGTGTGATTGTAAAAACTCTCTCGCGAGAATACAGCTGCGTCTTAGCAAAGTGTCAATCCTCTTTCCCCTTCTCTCTACTCTCCTTGTCTCTCTCTCTCTCTTTTACACCCTCAATCCTTACTTTTATCATTCCAAAAACGCCCTCTTCTGATACTCTTCGGCAAACTTTAGCATGCTAGCGCGGATTTGGGCCATTTTTCTGAAGACATATAGCTAAATGGCTGTCAGATGGCAACTGATCAATAGCTTCCCTTGAAACAACGTGAAATTTTTGAAGGAATACATCAAAGTCTACCATGCGGTAAGCTGCAACCGCGCGTGCGCGCAAACACACAAATCGACAACCACACACATGTGCAGTCTCTCATTCAAGCAGTTGTTTGCGTTCAAGCATGAAATAAAATACGTATATCAGTAATTTGCGCACAACCAATATTAATATTTTTTTCGGTTTCTTTGGACTAGGTTAGATTACGCTAGCTCGAAGAATAGTACATATGTTGGCACAAAATGCAATGCGATCGTTAGAAAAACATTTTTATATAATTTCTGCATCAGAGAGAGGCCGAGATAAAAGAAGTTATAATCACTTCGAATTTATGAATTCATCGTTTAAAAAAGTATTTATTATTTTCTTTGTGATAGAACATAATTTGAAAGACAAATTTAATTTTGAATCTGAGTTAAGCAGAAAAAGCAGCTGGGAACATCGAAAGCAAATTTTTCCGGAAACCTTATTTGAATTCTGGGCTAATTCGGGGTTTCCTACGTCGAGGAAAACTCGGGAAGATGCCGAAATTATTCCCGGCAGCTGCATCGCATGTGTTTACGTAAGCGTGCGTTGCGTCGAGTAACCCTAGGCGACGTCACGTGACCTATTTCATACGCATCGCCTCGCTTTGCTTGTCATTTGTTAGGGGAACTGTACCGCGCAGGAGCGCACGTAGCAATACGTGGACGGAGTTCGCGCGTCTGCCTGTTTGGAGCAGAGTGGAGTCTTCCGCCGCTTCGGGCGAGAGCGTATCCTTGACATGAGACGCCTTACAACAAAAAATCACTTTAATCGTGAACAGAAAAGCAGTCTCTCGTGGAAGAAAATTCACCGTTAGGACGGTTTTAAATAGATTGTTCGAACTATTGACGCAATTCCACTCAAATGGTATGTTAACAGGCATATGTTTATGTGTGTAAGTGTATATATGTAAAGATATATATATATGTGTGTGTGTGTGTGTGTACTGTATACATACATATATATATATATATATATATATATATATATATAAATATATATATATATATATATATATGTATATATATAACAACTTACGGAAAAGGAAAGGTAAAATGAATATATGGATGTCAACAAGGTGTTGGGATGAGGAAACCCAGTGAGCACTCACCAATCAGACGACTTCAGGTTGGCGAGGCCCCGGGGATGTCGAAGCGACACACGTAAAATAACACAAAAACACAGAAACATCACAAACGTAAAGCTTTCGGAACTACTCCTTCTTCAGCTACAGAGAGAGAACTGATCCTTTCCTCATCCCAACACCTTGTTGACATCCATATATGTATATATATATATATATATATATATATATATATATATATATATATATAACAACTTACGGAAAAGGAAAGGTAAAATAGATATATGGATGTCAACAAGGTGTTGGGATGAGGAAACCCAGTGAGCACTCACCAATCAGACGACTTCAGGTTGGCGAGGCCCCGGGGATGTCGAAGCGACACACGTAAAATAACACAAAAACACAGAAACATCACAAACGTAAAGCTTTCGGAACTACTCCTTCTTCAGCTACAGAGAGAGAACTGATGGCGGTGACACTGGGTGGAGGCATGGGGGTGGAAGGGTAGTGCGGAAAGGATTGGAGGAAACGGAGGGGGTTGGGGATGGGTAGGGTGTTGGAAGAAGACAGAAAGGGTGTGAAAAGCTATCGAAGGTTGAGGCCTGGGGGAGTGAAGGAGTTTAGGAGATGGATATGCGAAAGCTCCCACTGACGGAGTTGGGGAGCCGAAGCATTGTCGGGGAGAGCGCGAATGACTCTCACTGTGAAGCAGTTGTTGAACTTTAAATTATGTTTGTTCGCATGAACGGCCACCGGCAGCGGACGTTTGAGAATGACGCTGTTGCGGTGGCCATTCATTCGGACGTTGAGGGGATTGCTGGTGAGGCCAACATAAAAGGCGGGACATTGGGTGCATCTCAGGAGGTAAATGATATTGCGGGTGGTGCAGTTGGTGGTGGAAGTTATGGGGTAGGTGATGTTGGTTGTGGGACTGGAGAAGGAGTTGCAGGGGGGGTTTATTGGGCATGTTAGACATCGGGGTCTACCACAGGGGTAAGATCCGGCAGGGTGTAAAGGCGTGGGTGCTGGGGGTTCTTTCTTCCATAGAATGTTTGCCAGATTAGGGGGACGGCGGAAGGAGAGCATCGGTGGTCTGGGAAATGGGATCTGGTGAGGGGAGGATGAGAGGATAAGGTGGGCGGCTTTCAGGATGTTTTTCAGAATGTCCTGGATGCCGGGGAAATACAGGGTGGTTAGGGTGAGTTGGAGGGTGGAATCGGTGGTGGTGTGGGTATTGAGGTGGGAGTTAGGGGTGGCGGGTGCGACTGCCCGCCGGATTTGGTCTCGGATCAGATCCGGCGGGTATCCGCGCTGTAAGAAGGCATGTTCGAGGGTGGAGCAGTACTCGGACAGGGAATCTCTGTCCGAGCAAATTCTCCGCCCTCGTCGGGCTAGGGCATAGGGAATAGATGTTTTGGTGTGGAGGGGATGGCAGCTGTTGAACTGGAGATATTGAAGGCGGTTGGAAGGCTTGAGGTGCACGCTGGTGTGGATTTTGTTTTCCCGGATGGAGAGATCGACATCCAGGAAGGTGATGTTGGAGGCAGAGAAGTGGTGGGTGAAGGAAAGCGTGGGGTGGGATGAGAGGCGTTGTAAAAAGGATTGTAGCGAGTCGGGTCCATGTGTCCAGAGAAGAAAAATATCGTCAATATACCTCAGCCATAGGAGTGGTCTGGGGGAAACGTCAAGAAAGCGTTCCTCCCATTCACCTAAGAAGGCATTGGCATAGGAGGGCGCCATGCGAGTGCCCATCGCGGTACCTTTTATTTGTAGGTAGTGGCGCCCTCCGAAAGAGAAGTTGTTTTTTTGGAGCACCATTTCAGCCAGCTTCGTTAGGAAATGGGAGGATGGTCTTGTGTCAGGTGGTCTGGAGTCCAATAATTTTCTCAGGGCGGACAGTCCTTGGTTGTGAGGGATGTTGGTGTAGAGGGAGCAGACGTCTATAGTGGACATAATTGTGTTAGGTGGGAGAGGGGAAGGGAGTGATTTTAGGCGTAGTAGAAAGTGGTTTGTGTCTCTGATGAAGGATGGGATTTGACGGACATTATATATATACATATATATATATATATGTATATATATATATATATATATATATATATATATATATATATATATATATATATATGTATATGTATATATATAATGTTAAACAAGTTATTAACTATGAGAAATATTATATGGAAATATTATTTAGTGAAATATTGTTTGGTAAAAAGGAAAATATTTATTTGTATGTGTGGAGTGTGTAATTATTAAGAAATTAAACACCGGAACCAAAGGGAAAATTGGCACCTACAGACGAGCCTATGGCTCTCTAGGACCAGATCAAGTTTCCTCCCTGAAATTTGTAACGAATTGTTTTTGTAATTGCAATAATATATGTAAATGTATTCCTAATGTATTTCCTAATAATAATAAAGATGATTCTGATTCTGAAAACTGATTCAATATTAATGCAAAAGACTAAAAGCAATAATTAGAACGGAGCAACTGAAAAATTCAATTCAATATGTACAAAACGATTTTAAAACATGATGCACGCTAAATAATGATTATTATTTAAATCCTATCGCAATATAATTAACAAATAATTGGTTTAAATGCAAATTTAACCTCAGTAATCGTGCGAAATTAGAACGAAATTAATCCAAACGTCTGGGATTTAAATGCTTGCTTCCATTTCCAGTATCCCATTACCCAAATTGTGCTTAAATTTCAATATTGATTTATATTGCTACGAACACTTAACTATTGGGAATTTAACAATAAAATGTTCAATTTAGATCAAGAAAATGTGTTCATAGATACTGATAGTTTCTAAAAATTTGTTTTGGTATGATGGACCTTGAAACACTCCTGTAAAGGAAAAGGAATCACACGTATATTTTCTGGTAAATAAACGATTTCACTATTTTTTTAATCTGTAATTATTCCCCTTTAATTGCTACCAACACGAAAAGTATCTCATTCAGAACTACGGGCTAAAATTATTTCAAGTAATGCACTTACTGTCTCTGGATCAGACAATTTTTTTATGAAAGATCATGACGCCGCATTGCTCAAAAAACATTTCTGTGCAATAAAAACTCTCTCCTACAGGGAAATGTTAAGTATAAGAGGAAGGTAATCTAGGAGAGTTTTCCTCGTTTTTCCTCTAACAAATGATGTTAACATAGTGACACTTCAACTATTTGGGGATAAAAATGGCCCTTGAAAAGGTATGTGACGCATGGCGACCATATCTCGCCATTCGATTTTCAGGCCAAGGAAGATCGCGCGACTAAAGGTTCGTCGAACGAGGCGATTTGGTTAAGCAGCATCCAAGTCATTTGTTCCATTTTAGTCTTCATCTAATTTTCTGTCGAGACCTATTTCATATCCTGCATCTCCGAGGAACTTAATAATTCCTCAGAATATCTACAAAAGCCTTAAGACCGTGGTAATCATGTAGAAAACTACTGGCAGTGAAAAACCTTTCTCAAAGTGCCGCTTTAAATGTTAGGTCTCGGTGATATCAAATCACTACACCAACTGTACTGTGCATCCTGCCCGGGAATCAGCACCAAATAAAACATTCTTAAATTAAAAAAATTCGTCTACTCAGAAGAATAATGACGATTCTTTGATCTTTATAATTTATGTATAGTGATAGCAGAACTATTTTCAAAAATTACTTTATCGCCTTATTTCAGGATCTATAATTACACATAAAAATTGAAGTACAGTCAAGATACGAAAGGAAGAGTTTATTAAAATATTTCGTGCTAAATAAACTACCATTATATGCTCTTTTCTATCAAATCTTATATTATAATATTTGACGCTTTCTAACCTCAAATTTTTTCACATAAATCATTTTAAATATTGATATTGTTTGATATTTATAGAGTTCAAATTTAAAGATAAAAAATTATCATAAGCATAAAGACTGTCAATTTCTCTCTAATATGAAGATGAGGTTCAAGAAGAGGCCACCTACTGGATGGAACGAGGAAGAGGATCGTCTACGGCTCGATGAGCTCCATGGTAATACTCCGTATTTCGGCTTACTGAATATACTTTCCTCCAACCTGACACATCTTCAGAAATATTTCGCTTCAGACGAATTTTGTGGAATTGAAGCGACAATATGGAGGCTGCTGCAGCAGTCGTCGGAAACTCAACCCGACTGGACCTTGGAAATTGCATTGCATTCGAAAGATCGAAAACTTTATTGGTGCATCCTGAACAACTTAGATATTTGGTTAATTTTTTAATACGCGAGAGAAAAGGCGCATCCAGAGTATTTGTCTTTAATTTAGACTCAACATATTAAAAAAAAACCTCATGCTAGCATATCTCGCTAAATCCATATATATAACAACAACAACACCTTCGATCCACTTGGTATTATATCCATAGTTTGTAAAAACTCCCTCTGCTGAAATTCGCGGTAATGCAGAACGATCAAATATCTGCGCTGACTGGAATTTTTAGATATCAGAGTTGCTCGTCTGAAATTCCATATTGGAGGTACGGCTTTATCACCTTAGTGGAAACTTTTGAATAGATACATCTGAATATTTCAATCGCCTCTGCTTAGGCAATGATGGGTTCATTTTGATAATAATAGATAGTTTTTTGGTGTGAAATTCTATAAAAATACAATGGATACGCAGGTGGATTCTATATATAGCAACCTACAATGGCCGGATAAGGCACGCGGCAAGTATCCCAAACGAAGAATTTCAAGTACCGTATGTTCACGTGTACCACGCGCACTCGTGTAAGACGCGCATCCCGTTTTTGAGAATCAAGATATAGGGAAAAAATAATTTGCAAAAAAATCGGCAAAGAATTAAAAAACTTTATAACAAAGCAAAAGCATTTATTATTTAAGAATCTTTGGAAAGGAACAACAAATTTTTCGAAGAAATTAAAATATTTACGTTTGCGTCAATTTTTTGACACTAATAACGTCCGGTGAATAGCGAAATTAGCTGTCACTGTCTGGTCAATTTCGAGATTTCCCCTGTGGTAGAAGAAATTATATGCGATTTAGAAATGAAACAAATCAATATAAACGCAGAAGAATATATAAATAAATTTAAGAAAGCTTTTTATATTGACCTTTAATCTTCGTCACTCATGCTATCAACATTTGCGGAACTCGCGCCTTCCTCCTCGCTAGTTTCCCAAACAATGCTGTCTTCGCTACCGTCCGATTTATTTGTGATACAGCATTTCTTGAAGCTTTTAACTATCAACTCCTCTTCAATTAGGTTCCAAGATGTGATGATCCATTCGCATATCTGCTTCAATCCTGGCTTCCTTATCCTACCCGTCGGCGTACTTTCATGAACAGTACTCGCCATCCATTCCGTGTATTTCCTCTTCATATGATTTTTGAAAGGACGATTGATGCAAACATCCAGTGACTGAAGCACGCACGTCATTCCTGCTGAAATGATCACCTGGTCATTTTTTCTCTTTTTAAGGCGTTCCTTCACATCTTCAGTCAGGTGGCCACGAAAACTGTCCAGCAACAACATATTGGGGAGATTGAGAAGGGCACCTGGACGACATTCTCGCACACACTTGATCCAGTCTAAAACTAGATCACTGTTCATCCAACCCTTTTCATGTGCCCTTACTAAAATTCCTGCTGGGAACTTTTCCTTTTTTGGAAGAGTTTTTCTTTTGAATATGACGTATGGGGGTAGTTTCTTTCCGTCCGCGAACATTGCAAGCATAACAGTGCATCGTTGTTTTTCTCCTCCACCAGTGATCATTTGAACCATTTTTATACCCATATCAGCAACTGTCGTATCACATGGCATTTCGAAAAACACAGGTGTTTGATCAGCGTTTCCTATTTGGCCTAATAAGTATGAGTACTTTTCTCGCAGGCGTATAACATATCGCTGAAAATTTAACAGTTTCTCCTCCTAAGTTTCGGGGAAGCGTTGAGAAATCGTTGTCCTCCTTATCGAAAGGCCATTCCGACGAAAAAACTTATGCGCCTGTCCCTTGCTAGCTTTAAACTCAGCTTGACTGACACCTAACTCTCTGGCTATCTGTAGCGCTTTTATGACACATTTCTGTCGACACTGCATATCCAAATTGCCGTCTATCCCTTATGTGCTCGGCTAGCTGTTCTTCTATGACAGGATATCTTGCGGATTTTCCCCTAAAGCCTCTTCTGTCCCTGTTTGTAGTAAGGCAAGAGGAGATAAGCTGAATTTGTGGCCACCAGCAAAAGCAAATGGTACGCGCACGCACAAACCAAATACGACGCACTGAGTAAAAGGAGTGAAGGGTGCAAACGAATCAGGAAAAGAGATTTTGTATCTTCTTAGAAAAGACTTTAACTGATACGTATACTGTTTCAGAGGATAGGCATCGTCGTTTACAAATTAGATGTGGCAGTGCCAAACATGAGAAAGATAACTACTATGTAGGTACGTGCTTTCAACGTATTGTATAACCTATTCAATCCAGCTTTTACGTATTTTGTTTCAATGAAATCGACGAAGTCTGAATTTTGTAGTTATTTCATTGGTACCTTTTCTCCGGTATTTTATGTAGTAATCAACACCAACTGCATCATTGTCATACCGAAACACGATTTCAGCTGAGTTTGTACAATACATCGCGCTTCAATACCTAAGATGAAATACTCGTGTAAGACGCGCACCCAGTTTTTTGACGGGGATTTATGGGGAAAAAGGTGCGCGTGGTACACGTGAACATACTGTATATTAATTTTTTCTTTAATACTTCTTTATATAAGTATAAATCACTTGCGTTCAAATTAAATATAACAACAGCAACAACACACCTTGACGCTTTCCCTTGCGGGGTAAACCATGCCATATGTCTGCCAATTACCAACCGATCACCACATGCTTCCTCCACACACTTCTATCCTTGTACACTTCTTTGGCTTCACTTACACTCATACACTGAGTCACACATTTCCTCTTATTCCTCATACATTTCACGTCCCTTTTTCTCAGAGTCTCACTAACCACATCCAACCAAGTCTTGCGCGGTCTGCCTCTCCCTCTCTCGCCATTCACTCTTCCTTCATATATTTGTTTGGTGATTCTACTCTCCTCCATTCTTTCTACATGCCCGAACCACCTCAGCAGACCTATCTCATACAGATCTGTCTCACTAGCTTTCATACCACATTCGTTCATCACCCAATTATTCCTTACTTTGTCCCTCCTAGATTTTCCACAAACTCTTCTCATGTATCCCATCCCAACCGCATTCAAACTACTTTTATGATTCTCCTGACACACCCATGTTTCACGGCTATACAGCAAGGTAGGCATTAAAATACTCTTGTATGCAGACATTTTCGCTTCTTTTGACAACCATTCATTTTTTGCAATCGACCACACACTCCCTGCCACCTTTCTACCAGCATTCACTCTCCTTTTGATTTCCCCATCTACTCTACCATTTTTACTAAACATTCTACCATGGTATACAAATTCATCCACTACCTCAATCGTTCCACCATTTATGCTAAATTGACAGTCGTTCACCTCATTCTCCCGATCGAACACAACTACCTTGGTTTTGGCCACATTTATCCTCAAGTCCATTCTCCCTGTCGCATCATGCAGGCTACCTAACATTCTCTGCAATTCTCCTGGGTTCTCAGCCATTAACACAGCATCATCAGCATACAAAAGTACGCGAACATTCTCTCCACCAACCTTAACGCCCACCATATCCATACATGCCTGTCACACACATTTATCCATGAAACATTAAATAACCAAGGGGACATGACACATCCTTGTCGTACACCTTGCTCAACTCTAAACCAATCACTCATCATGCCATTCACCCTTACACATGTCCTACTTCCAGTATACACTACTTTTATAGCATTGAGCAACCAACCATTCACTCCATACTCGCTCAGAACATTCCACAATTCATTACGATTCACTCTGTCATATGCTTTCTCTAGATCAACAAATGCACAGTACACTTTCTTACTTACATCCATGCACTTCTCAACCACTTGCTGTAGGGCAAATATTTTGTCGGTGCAACCCCTTCCAGGCATGAAGCCATATTGCATTCCCCACATTTTATCAATAGTTACCTTTTGTACTCTTTCAATCAAAACTTTCCCATAAACCTTTCCAGGTATACTCAGCAAACGAATCGCCCTATAATTCTTACATTCAGTCCTATCTCCCTTACCCTTGTAGAATGGTACAATTACACCATCCTTCCATTCAGCAGGCACTCTTGAACTCCTTGCACACAGATTGCACAGATCCCACATCCAACACATAATCAAATCACCTCCATACTTCAACATCTCTCCCGTAATGCCATACACACCTGCAGCTTTTCCATTTTTCAACATATTCACTGCTTTAACTACCTCGTTCTTACTAATCCCCTCATATTCACTCCAACAGATTCACTCGAATTTTCAGACCCATTCACAACATTTCCATATAACTCTTCAAAATACTTTTTCCAACACTCCCTTACATCACTCTCATTCCACACCATATCACCATTCTTTCTTTGAATTCCGCTCACACCCTTACTCACTCCTTGCCTTGCTCTCTTCACCCATTTCTAGAACAACTTTTTATTCCCCTCAAAATCATTCTGCATTTTCTCAGCTTCATTCATCCGAAATTGTTCTTCACTCTCTTTCACAATATTTTTTGCAGCTCTCCTTTTCTCTTTATACATTTCATACAGTGCCTTTCGCTCATTTTCATTCTTAGAAGCAATCATTCTCACATATGCCTTCTTTTTCTCATTCACAGCCACTTTAAATCTCTCATTCCACCATGCATCTCCTCTCATTCTTCCAACAACTGCAGTCCCACACACCTTAGTAGCACACTGCAAGACAATACCTTTCAATCTGTTCCAAGCCTTCTCCACATTCTCTTCTCTCATTTACTCCTTCCATTCACGCTCTTCGGCCATCAGCCTTTCTTTTAACACAATTTCATATTCCCACCTATTCATTTGCTCTTGCAATATTTCCACTTTTATTCTAGTTACTTTCTTTCCTTTCCTCTTTCTCACAATCCATTTTCTCCCAAGATCTACTCTACACTAAATAGTGGTCTGATCCACATTCCGCACCTCTCACAACTCTCGTATCATTCACAAGCTCCCTCAACCGTTCATCATACACAACAAAATCTATCACACTCCTCGCTTCCCCTCTTGCCCATGTATACAAGTGGATTGACTTGTGCTTGAACCATGTGTTCGAGACAAACAATCCCATTTCCATACATACATTCACCAAGCTTTCACCATTATCATTCACTCTTGGGACACCAAATGGTCCAAGGACCCTTTCCGTGCCTTCTCGTTTTACTCCCGCCCATCCATTCATATCTCCGAGCATAATCACTCTTTCTCCTGGTTCACACTCACTCAAAATATCTCTCAATTCTTCCCAAAATTTATTCTTATCATATCCATTCTCACCGTCAACCGGAGCATAACATGTAACAAGCATAATCCTGCGCACACCCACTTTCATCCGCACCCACAACAGCCTTGGTGACACTAATTCATGCTTTCTCACATGCATCTTAGCCCTTTCATTCAGTATCAACCCCACACCTTGACTACCGTGCACGCATTCATCTACCTCAGACCAAAAGGCCAAACTACCGTTATTCATTTCTATCACATCCCTCCCTTTACGCTTAGTTTCACTCACACACAAAACATCTATCCTCCTTTTATCCATTTCATTCATCAATTCACACTATTTTCAATACACATCTCTTACATTCCATGTTGCAATCTTCCATACCGCGTCAACATCAGATGGGCCAACCTGCTTCGACCTACGCCGCCCATCATGGATTCGGTCGTCCGAGGCATTCTTGTAGCACATTGTAGTAACGTTAAAAATAGGGTAAGCAAGGTTACCAGCCTATACTGTACCCGTGCCACATGCAGCATTCTCTACTAACGGTAAGGGCACAATACCGGTCAGTTTTGGACAAATTTAGCCGTCATGCTACAAGCGTAACCAACACCCAGTATTACCCCAGGTATGCTTACGCTATTCTACACAAGCTAGGATCTCTACTCTAGAGACTACCTTGTGAGTCAACATTCCGTTGCCCGTGTCCTACCAACTGGAAGGTACGTGCAATTTACTGACACACTTTGGACACTCAAATTAAATTATCCTATTTAATAAATCTCAATATTTCGTTCCACATAATTTTGGACTTTTTATGATGAAAGTTGGACGTGATTTATTGGTTCTCACGATATTATAATAAATTACCTATAATTTATGCATCTAAGTGTGTTACCCTTTCATTATGGGAAGAAGTGTTTATTCGTTCATAGGATGTACTCAATTTTTTAACACAAAATTTTGTTAAAAAAAGTGCGTCCTGTGTATGGATATTTACGATATTCAGTTATTTTTTTTTGTTGTATAAGTAAAGATTTGCTTCAAAATCTTAGCTTAATTTAAACATTTCCAAAGGCATTTCAATTCATTTTTTTGTGTTTGAAATGACAAGGTGTATATCCCAATTTATTCGAAACATTTTTCTTAAATTTCATTAACCAATACACATTTTATTGTTCTGCTTAGAACGAAGGAAAAAGCAATGAGATCTTTATCTAAGTATTACTTGCTGAAGTGGTATTATATAAAATTATAATAAGACATTTCTTTCTATAGATTTTCGGTAGTCGTTAACAGACCATAAAGCATGCCTGTCAGTTATCTGAATTGTCCAGCCTTAATGACATGCAATCTAAACGACATTTCAAGGCATACAGAACATCCACCCGCGTTTAGAAACAGGAAAAATTATCCGCTACGGTAGTTCAGTGGTAAAATATCCGCCCGGCAAGTGGAAGACCCGGATTCGATTCCCGGTCATAGCAGAAAATTTTCCCGTTTGAAAATTATTTTCCAAATTACAGCTTATGCCTATCTGCATAGGATCTTTAGATCACATTATCCTATCAATTTCTAGCTTTGGCAATCTCACCATGTGAGAGGGAAGGGTTTTCGTCAACCTTCTCTTGGAGGACGTCCCTAGGGGCTGGTTGCTACTAGCATGGCAAGCCCGAACCCAACTAAGAGAAACACCCGCGTTCAGAAACAGGAAAAATTATCTGCTGCGGTAGTTTAGTTGTAGAATATCCGTCCAGCAAGTGGGAAACCCGAGTTAGATTCCGGTCATAGCGAAATGTTTTTCCGTTTCAGAATTATTTCCCAAATTAAATATTTATCTTAGACATTTCCAATAAAAATAACAAGTTATCGCTATTGAAGATAACGCAATCAGATAGCAGCCAATAGATCATAGGAATTTCAGCAAGACATTTTTCTAAATGCGTAGCATCACGCACAGAGCGTAACTGATAAAAATCCGTCATAAATCTCGCCATCATATCACTCAGTGGGAGGTCGAAATGTTTTTGCCCAAAGACGATATAATTGAAAGAAGAGGAGTGAACGATTACCCTTGGAATTTGCTGTAGGTAATAACGTAAAAGGCAACGATTAAGCCGATACAAGATGGGGTTAGGTATCAATTATCTTTCGACCCATTTTCTAGAAGAGGATCACCCGAAGAAAGGAGGCCGTTTAAAATGGCTCGCATGAGAGCACGGGGGAGATGAGTGAGGGGGAGAGGAATGGGGCACGGAGAAGGGGGGAAGGCACAGCGAGTGGACGCATCCTTTGGAGGACCAATGACACGGAATCGCGCATCTAATCCCCTCGGGCCATTTATAGCTCCGCTCTCCTTGCGACCCAAGGCCGTCCTCGAGTGCGAGGGGCATTCTGGGAACGATCTGAGGGAACACCTTTTATGGCACAGGAGGCGCTCTTAACTGAAAGAAAATTAAGTGCGCATCGCGAGCGTCCTTTTTTTAGCGTAAGGGCGACGAAAAACATGGGGCAATTTCTCGACCGCGCGTGAAATGAATGCGACCAATCCGATTCGCTAATTTAAAAAAATAGAGAGAGAGAGAGAAATGCATTCGGTTGCCTTTTTTTAAATAGAACATTTTATCACTTCTAATTTATGGGAATACTTTTTCTTGATAATGAAAATGTCTCTTAAATTAGTTAGCGAGAAGAAATAACTGGAAATTAAAAAAATCTCTGACAGTGGGCAAAATGAATGCCACAAAATATTTGTGAGTGCCACAGGGTGGCACGCCTGTCTCGAATTGCCGAATCCCATTTTGTCACACGTCATTCATTGAAAAATCAAAGGTGTTACAGTTATAAAAATTTATAATTAGTTTAGAAGAATAGAGAATTTCAATGGCATTAAAAATTTATTGGCTTATACATCTGCTAAAATATCTTAAACGCAAAAAAATCCGATTTAAAATGCAAGTTTAAGCTGAGTGAATAAGGCAAACAAAATTGAATTCCCGAAATTCAAATAACCGCACAGAGATGTGTGCTATTCGAATGAAAATATTGAAATTTATTCTATGGCAACAAAAAGCCGTTACTTTTTCGAATATGGATATAAATAGAGAGAGTAGTAAAAATTGCCATACCAACTTTATTGCTGGATACAACAATGCTTCCAAGAAATTCATATTAATGTAATAAAATTTCGGATCAAAATTCACGGTCTCTAGGATTAGTGCGCCCTCCGGCTGTAATTTTGAAATTGCTTACCCCGTCCACTGCCCCTATACTGCCATCGTCCTGCGTACGTATAAAAGCCCCTCCGTCGATTTCTCCACGCAGAAATCTCCCGCCGGACGAGTGGCCTCTTCCTTCACCCCAATATCGCCTCTCTTGACCCTTTCCGGACACTAAAACGGAACCCACTCTCCACCGACCGAACATATTTTCGACCGGGCGGACGGGGGCAACATGGCCGCTGAGCGCATAAACAGAAGAAAATGAAACCGACGAAACGGGGGCAATGGAAGAAGTCTTCCGGAAGGGAAAACGCGGAAACAAATGAAATCCGGTATTTCAGTGCTCTTTTTATGACGCTCTTACTCTCCTCCCCCCTCTCTCTGGAATCGAATGGGAAGTATCCCCTTGGCGGCACGACCTCTTTCGTTTCTTTTTTAGATGGTAGAGAAAACGCGTGTGCCCGAGTGAAGAGGGGCGAAAGAGAGGGAGAGAAAGGTTGAATCGAGGGTCGGCTGGCGGCGAAAATTTCTTTTGGCGGAGGAGTGGTGCCATTCTCTGGGTAAACCCAACGTCCTGGATGCACGATGGCGAGACGGCCGTGAAAGGAACTGGGAAGGATCTCCTGTTTTTCAAATAGAAACACTACACTTTAAGAGGGAAAGGGAGGACAAATGATGATTTAGAGGGGGTGGAGGGAAAGAATTGTCCCCATATGCCTCTTCCCGCAGGATATGGGCGAGTCAAGAGGGAATAGAGGAGATTATGGAGATAAGAGTGAGAAAGAGACGCGGGAGGCCCCTTAGGGGCCAACACGCATAACTCATACCTCCACATTTTTCTCTCCTCCTCCTCTGGATGGTCGTTACTTTGCGTTGCTGGCATTTTATCGCAGATGCAGCCTTTTTTCCACAACTTTTTTAAAAATCTCGGAAAATTTTGCGTCTTATTCGTTCTTTAGTGTTTAACTCAAGGTTTAGCAAATGTTGGCTTGTTTCACCAGACGAACGAAAAAAAAAAACATTCGTCAAACTCAAGACACTTTAATGTACTAATATCGGCTCTTTCTTCCGAAGCCACCTAACCGCGCCACGGCCAAATCATTAATTTGCGGTAGTTTCTTTTAAAAAACTTTTAAAAAAGAAAACGCGTAGTTCTGCGCGTATACCCAAATATTAATTTTGAGGGTTAATTGCAATGTTCATAAAATTGTGGATTTAGTGCAGTTTTTCTTCGAGTGAGCCTATAAGTAAAAATTTTCCCAACTAAACAAATCGTAAAAAAATGACATGGGGAATCAGATATTTTTCTGCCATGATTTTCAGGTAACAAATTTGTTTCTACGCTTTGTTTCCCTTATAATCTCTTAATCGTCTCTTTTTCTTCTCCTTTTCCTTTCTTCCCCTCCATCTGAGTCTCTTTCTTTCTCTATCTCCGCCTTCCTTCCTATTCAATCCTTTCACATAATTATCCTTCTCCCCACTCCTGTTCCGCACACGTCTCAGATATTATGGCCCATGTTAATATTGTTCCTCCTAAGCAAAGTGATTTAATTACTTGGTATTAGAGAGAGGATACCCTATTCCGCAATGCGAAAATAGAAGTAAATTACTGAAATGAGTCCACGTGGCCTAAGTCGACTCCATATCGCCGTCAGCATTGTATTTCCTTTCCATCCCCTCTCCAACGATGGCTTGCACTCGAAGCGTTGGCTCTGTGGCCTTGAGAACATTTCCGCAGGAACTAAATGCAAGTAATTTACCTAGCTATATAGAGTCTCGGCGGTGATGATTTGCACGAAGTCACACCACCGCAGTTAATGTTACGCTGTGCTGCAGTCTGGCTCCCGAAAATGTAATATTACCCGATTATTCCTGAATGTGTGAGGTAAAAATTATAATGGAAGTGAATTTTTTTTGTTGAAATTCGATACATACTTAAGAGTGATGGGCACAGAAGTTGTTCTTCGTAACTCGCCATCTGCAAGAGTACCACACAACCGTCCATTTTTACTCAAATACTATTTTAACTTTTAATTATACTGGTAAAAAATCACACAAGTATGCTGGTGGGGTCTAAAAGTCTCCAAATACCTTTTGTTGAAAACTCAACTAATTCAATGACAAACATGTATCAAAACAACATTGTTTACAAAAACAAATAATAGATAAATCTGCTCAGAACAATCTAAACAAAAAAAATTGCTGTTCTAGACAAATGTTTCTTGCATCGGGTTTTTTGTTTTACGATCTCGTTGTCGAGGACAGCCTTGGCAACGACTCTTCCGAAACACAAAAGTCTCTCCTAAGTCTTCTTCTGGATCGTTTCCCCGAAATTTGATGATAAGCAGCTGCAAATCACGAGGTAAAAATTTTATATCACGACAAGCAATGTGTTCTTTGATAAGAGCCTTTCCCAAATCTGTCAAGTACTGTCGTCTGGGTATTTTCGCAGAATTTGTTTCAAAATAGTACCTGAAAATTTGGCTGTTCACTCCAGCAATGTCTAACATGGCATAAAATCAAGCAATAGACCACCTACATGTTCGTCTTAATGTAGTATATGTGGCACACAATTTATCAAGGGTTTTAACTCCGCCTTGGCTGTCATTATAATCCATAATCACTTCAGGCTTTTGATTTTCGTGGATTTGCTGATCGTGATGCTTACTGGAAAGTAGTGTCACCACTTTGTTCTTATTCGGAATCTATTTAGTAAAAATTTTAGATAAAAACCCGATAAACACAAAACAGTTATTAACAAAACTACTTGCATCCAAATGCTGGTGGAGTCTATCATACCCCAAATTCACTCTCACGCTGTTGTAGTGCACTACAAAGCTACAAATGACACTGACGGGTGGAAGTTGACTTGAGAATACATAGAGTCACAGCTTCATCTGACAGTAAATACGGGGGATATACGTAAAAGTTTAAGTGCTGGGGTCCAGAGGACCCCACCAGCATAATTAAAGATTAATATCAAATTTAATAAATATTGGATTTGTTCTTTTGTAATTGTACGAAGGCGTGGAATTAAATACCTAGGGAGATGTGACAAACAACGCGAGAAAAAATATTAGGCGCATTATTGAACGCGTTGTCCGCTGTAACGTCACACGCGCGTTGAATTTTTGTATAACCCCGAATAAAGCATTAATTTGCTTGATGGTAAGCTCATAATCAAACTGTACGCCATATCATATGCATAGAATATAATAATTAAAATTAAACGCTATAAAACGTGATCACCTCGGACATAATTTATCCATCAGCTAGAGATGCCTTTTTAAATGTATCACCCTCTTTGATACGAAAGAAAAAACCTTTCCAGATTTTGACGGCAATAACGGATAAAAATACGCAACATAAACGTCTCCCTTAACCAGGCAGAGATTTTGTTAAAGACTAGACAAAAGAAAAAGAAACACGGGAAGCAGAATGGGTGTAGAAGGTGAACAGGTCTGAAATGGAATGGGCCAATTTTTCCCGACATTACAGATGAGCGATGGCAGGAGAGACCCCAGTGACGTGTTTACTGTTATAGGAAAGCCGTTGAAATACTTAAAGCTTGTCGAAAAAGAGAGTTAAGATAGAAAGATATCTCCCCATGAGTCATTATGGTCCCGCGCTGGCCATTTTAGAGGTTTAATGTTTGTCACGGAGGCGACCGCTGCGAGCTTAGCAAGAGCAGAGTCGTTACTCTTGAGCGTGATCACCATTGGGTTCGATAGAGCCACTTCCGACCTTTGTAAAGCAGCTGAAAGAATGACACGACATCCATTCCAAAGGACCCAACGTAGTTACAGCGGTTCGATAGAACAGGAAATGGCCCATCGTAATATTCATGCCGACCAGCCCATTGGAGGGCGAAGGAAACTTTCTATTTTGAATAGGCAAACGTTTATGATCTCCTTATTTTCTAAGTAAACTTAAATGCTGATTTTAAATTCCCGGTGCAAGTTCGAGTAAACACCAAATATGTTGTTCAGTATACGAAAAAAAGAAATGTGCACAAACTTAAAACCGTCCAGGAATTAATTACTTGTACTGGACTCGAAATTAATTGGCCCTTACTTTGCCTCGAAAAAATGTATGTCACTCTAATGATCTTGCAAGTAGTTCAATCTTACACACGCCGGAAGAAGAGACTGGAAAAACCATTTCAATGGAATTTTTAATATTTTAAGAAAAATTTCAATCCAAATTCGAACTCTTATTAGGTGTATTTTTAATTTACTAACTCCAAAGTTGAAGTTTTTGTAGGCATACATTTCTCAATATTAGTTCACAAGATTCAAATGCATTGTGCTGTGTAATTTATGTTCTTGTTTTATTTTTGGAAATACGAATTGCAAAGTGAAGTTGTATAGAAAAGTTTCTGAATGGAATCCGGGATATATTTGGGGTTTTGTGCAAATGAAATTCCATACAAAAGAAAGAGTACTTGTAACGAGCATAGTACTTACTGTCTAAAAATGAAAGCCTGAGGTGGCATTCTTTTCTTTTTCCACATCGACGTCATCGATTTCCACTTGGACGAAATGAAATGGCGTCGAGAGGACAATATGACCCGATACCTTCAGGACAACCACGGGATAATGGAAGGAGGAGAGAGGGAAGGAGGAGGAAGGGAGGAGAAGTGGATTTGTGGAGGTTAGGGGAGCTGATTCCAGAACACATGTGGAGATACTTACAAGTGAAGGATCCTAACAAGTGAGCTGCTAAGCAAGCTCATTCCGGACAGCTGAGTGGTTTGCCGATCTCTGTGAACAAACGTGACGAGTCTCTCAAGCAAGTGAAATTCCTCGAGAGTTGTAGATCTAATTTACGTCATCTTGAAATTTCGCACATTTTCATCGTCGCCAATTGATGGGCAGTTCTCTTGGTCGTAATCGCACGTTTTTTAAAATTAGTTTGCTGGATCAGTACGTTAACCTTATAAATTTCATGAAAATAATTTGCATTTTGATTTGAATGCGTAATTAGAAGCGGTACCTTGTTGCCAATTTATAATTATGTGCATTTCCTCTTCTAACGCTCTTTCAAATATGTTTCAGTTGATGTGGTTCCTTAACCACAACATCCCTTAATTGATCAATTCATAATTTTAAAATTATTTGTTATTTTTTCTAATTAATATCAGATTTTACACAATGTTTGTTAAGCCAGCGTTACACAACTTTTATGTATAATTTTCTCTCCATGTGATTGGTATACACATGGAATATAATTTCTGAAAGGGAAAAAGTGTCCCATTATTTGAAGTAAATTTAACTATAGCATGAAATTATAATGAAGTATTACAGTCATTAACAACTGAATGCATTTTATTTTCAGGTGCACACGTAAGAAAAGCTGTATGAAATATATGAACAGCTCTTGAATATATTTCTCTACCAACGTAAATTCACTTACGCTATTGGGAAAAATGAACGCACTCGTTAGCTAAAAGTGAAACAGAGACGTGTTTTCAATGCACAGTTATCGATATCGTTCTCGGTATAGTTCGCAAATTAATGCACAACGCGCGTGAGGAAGAGAGAAAACGAGAAGTCCTTTGAAACGCGTTAAATAAATTAAATTGTATACATGCGATTCCCTCAATTGCAGACATTCAAACAAATCCAATTAGGCTCGTCAAATCAGTGAGAACGGGAACGCTTTTCATCACAGAAACCTATCTTCAGTTAAGGAATAATTTAATGAAGTCTCCACAGAAAATATCAAGGAATTTACATATAACTGTTCAAGGTGAGTTTTGCTTTGAAAGTGTTCATAAAAATTTCGTTCGGTATTGCCATCTTACTACGCAGATTAAAATTCTAAAGAGTATTTACTTGCAACTGCTTGGAACGTTTTAATGCTGTTCAAAGAATCCATGTCTGGTATGGAGCAGGTCTATTTACATTTAAATTCGCTGAATAAAATACCAGTAAATAGTGAAGTAATAAAGAGATATAGTGATGATGTTATTGTTCTCAAGCATATTTTCTGTGCTTCATTTTAACATTCAGCTATAATTAAGCCTTAAATTGAAAACTTACATTCGTTATGGCTAGGAAAAGTCATATGATTATTTCAACAACAAGAAGTCGTATTCGGTGTCAGTCCGTCGAATACAAACTCTTATTCTTAGAATTAACTTTCAGTGAACAGCATGATCCTTTCATTTTCCAAACTTTTATAACGGACATACGAGTGCTTTTTATGCTGCAATATATGTCCTTTATTTTGAATATTAATTTAAACTTGAAGTCTCTAATTATGCGAATATCGAAAGGAAATGATTTTCGTCGATAAAATGTTGCAAGAGGAATCACTCAATTGCTCTAATAATAACAAAATCAACTCTATTCTCGGAATTCTTAGATCTGTTCATTGGAAATCCTTCATGATTATCTACAAATACAGTGGAAAAATAAATGACGTAATAACGTATAGTTCAAACATTTTTCAAAAGGAAATTCGATTAAATTTTGGAAGACAAAAACTACATGACATGAAAATATCAATTAAACCAATTTGAAACATCTTTACCCCTAATGTAATACAAAATAATCCTATATTTGCAATCGGTTTGTCTAAATCTGAATAATTTTCTGGGGGATAGCTATGCATCTGCAACTTTAAAATCTTTTGTAATATAGCGAATTTTTCCATTAAATCTCTCCAAAGGATCAATTTATACTAGTTTTCGTACCATAAAATAAACAAGATGGAAAAGTATACTCCATAAAATACAGAGATACACAGAGATTTCAAAGGCGTTCTTAATGGGAAATACGTACGAAATGGTATCGAAAGATTGGGCGATTCTCGAGTTTTTATCTCCAAAACTATAAATCGTAATTATATGGTCTCCGGAACTCTCTTGTAGTAAATGTAGTCCTCTATCTGAATAAAATTTTTAATGTATACCTCACAGATTATATTAGAGAATGGGAGAAAAGAATATTAATTTTTAATTGTTGTTTGCCGATATAATCTCCGTAGGGATCGATGTAAATAAAATATGCGATGTTTTGCGCGATATTTTCTACAATTTCTATCTCCAAAACTATAACTCGTACGTACGTCGTCTCGTGGACTTTCTTGTAGCAAATGTTCTCTATCCGAATAATTTTTCAAATCTATATAAGAGCTAGGGAGAGAAAAGTTCGGCATTTCAGTGTTGCTTGACGGATGCCATTTAACGAGATACGAGTAAAAGTTTATTAAAATAATTATGTAAATTGAAAGTTCTAATTGACGCATTCAGTTAAAAATCACAATTGGGCGAAAACTTTTAATAAAGATGACTCATACTTAATTAAATTAAAATCCGTCCAGCGGTTTAGGAGATGAAAGTTACGACGTGCCCGTAAGGCACTCCGCTATTACCGCTTCGCTCGTAAATAACGCCTAATAATATAAAACGCCCCACAGATGAAAATATATTTCCACATTATTCCACCACTTAAATATAAAAAAAAAACGTGCATGATGGATGCATACATTTTTTGTCAAGGGATTTTTATAAAATTGATGAAACACAATTGTCAACTAATTATGTGGTCCACAGACGATATGTCCATTTCCTATATGTACACAGTCTTTAAGTCCACTTTTTTAAGTCTACAGTCTATATGTCCACAGGCTTTATGTCCGCAGCCTTTATGTCCACAGCTAATATGTCCACATTTATATTTGTCCAAATTCTTTAGGTCCACAGCCAATATGTCCATATGTATATGTGTCCACTTTTATATATGTCCACAGTCTTTAAGTCCACCTAAGGGAAATGGAGGGAGGAAGAGAAATGGAGTAAAAGTAAAGGAGGGGAGCAGAAGGTGGGAGAGGCAAATGAAACCCAATCAGCATTGGTATCAATCAACTAAGAATTTTATAACAATTGCAAATACGCAGCAATAAAATAAAAATGGAGGGGGTAGAAGGGATGGAAGAGCAAAAGGGGGTGAGTGTGAGAAATCCTAAAGAAACAGTCTACCCTCTCCATTTTTATTTTATTTCTGCGTATTTGCAATTGCTATAAAATTCTTAGTTGATTGACATCAATGTCGACTGTGTTTCATTAGAATTTCCTATATCCCCCCATTTGCCTCCCCCACCTTCCGCCCCCTCCGTATCTTTTATTTCATATTCTCTTCCTCCCTCCATTTCCCTTACGTGGACTTAAAGACTGTGGACGTATACAAAAGTGGACATATCGGCTGTGGACATAATAGAGTGGACCTAAAAGGCGGTGGACATAAAGCCTGTGGAAATATATAACTGTGGACTTAAAAAAGTGGACATAAAAACTGTGGACATATAGGAAATGGACATATCTTCTGTGGACCACATAATTAGTTGACAATTGTGTTTCATCAATTTTATAAAAATCCCTTGACAAAAAATTTATGCATCCATCATTCGCGTTTTTTAGTATTAAAGTGGTAGAATAATGTGGAAGTATATTTTCATCTGTGGACTTAAAAAAGTGGACATAAAGACTGTGGACATATAGGTAGTGGGCATATGATCCTGGGAGTAATTGTCTTACAAGCGTTGTTTTCGTTTGTCGATATGCAATTACGTGACGTTCTGAATGCTAGCGTGTCCCGTCGATATTCGAGAAGATTACGCAAATTTTTCTCCGAAACAAGTGACTATACCAAGCAAACTTTGAGTTATACTTCGGTAAAATTAAATTACATATTTATAAAAGAGACAGGGTAATTCGATAAAATACGCTATGGGGCCATATTAGAACGCGTTGTTAGGTTATTATTACTGATTTTAATTTGATTTGTTCACGCGGGAAGATCACGCTCGTATATGGAAAGAATACGACGGGCCCGACCCAACATCGTCGACATATATATTCATGAAAAAATTTTGACCACACAAAAATTCCGACAAACCGATTTACTTTTAAAAAATAATTTTTCCTCGATGGAAAACGTATCATTCAAATGGAGAGAATTTTTTTTCTGCAAAACAGCACTATTAACATATGCTCACAACAGTCATCCAAATGACTTGGTTTGTATAATGTTTATGACTAATCAACCTCTTGGATTGTTATAGAAGCATCCAAATCAACATGTTATTCGAAAGTCAGAGATCTTCAGGGCGCTATCAGGCGTCTGTTGCGGCGCTTGATTATAATCTCAAGCGATCTCGCATTTTCATCTTGTACGAGAGCATTCCCGGTTTTCCAAGGTTCATCCTTCTTCACAGAGGGAGTAAAATAAAACCTTTTGGACAGTTGCGTCATTAGCACCGGTGGAGTAAAATACTGTGTATTTTTGGATCCCAAGCAAAAAGCAGTGACCAAAGGTATTAAAAATATTTCAATCTGTCGCACATATTTCTGTTCTTTTCCACTTTTGTCTTTTTTCTCATTACCAGGAATTTTCTATTTCACTTTCTTAAATTTTCCCTCTTCAACACTCTTGTGCGACATTTTACATTTTTTCCATAGTTTTTCCTCTTCCACCGATCGTTTATTCATCGTTTTCCCTACCTTATTTTTCACATTTTGCACAAAATCTCAAGTCCAACTTCGCATTACATCTCACGTAGATCTTTTACACTTTCTTCATCTCCTTTCCCTCCTCTCTTTATCCACTGACTCGTCCTTTCTCTTCATCTCCATCCTTCTCCTTACTTATTACTCCCCAATCCTACCTGTGTCATTACCCATTCTTCCAGCTTCTCCTCTTCACAGCCCCACTTCGTTCACCTTATTCTTCCGCCACTTTCTTCCCCATCCTTACTTATATGTTAAGCCTACTTGCCGGAATGGGAATAGGCTTATAGTTTCGTCGTTGTGTCTGTCTGTCTGTCCCTCCTCCACTATTAACTTTTGAACCAGTAGTCCAATTTTCATTGCAATTGGTGGAAATCTCTTGCTACTTGGGCCGAGCTCACGAGGATAGTTTTCGTTGCGAAGATTGAAAGTCCCGGGTTCGACTCCAGGAACTATTCTTCCCATTTGATTTATATGGGAAATCTGAAAACCATCGTGCAGGGTAATTTTCTCTTACACATTAAAACATCTTAGAATTGTAATATCGGAGCGGGATTCATACTATTACCTGAGGAAATGACTGGAGATTGTAATTTTTATCGTAGAATGTTGCTTATCCATCGTATTTCTTCGAACTTCGCGTATATACAGACATTTTTGAAGTTTTTATCACTCATTACGAGTGTTACCATCGCAACGACAATTGTTGGACTCGAATTCGGTATAGTCTATTACATAAACGCGTCATTTTTCCACACAAATACGCGTGATCAATTTAGTTTTCTGTTAGACTGTATTTGTAATATTTTATAACGCTAAATTATGAAATTTGGAAACACAAAGAGTAACATATCGAGGTGATTTTAAAGCTCTTAATGGCAATTCAAGTATTAAATAAATGATTAAATGGAAAGTAGGCATCATAAGTTCCGTTTGGATCATCTTGTTTATTTTTATCTTCGGTCAGTCTTATGAATTCTGCTAACGAAGGCAACAAAGAAGCGTTCAAAATCGATTTCCTTCCGGAGACGAGTCACGCGCGGCACAATCGTCAAACAGTTGATGGCGTTTAATCGGAACTTGTAACGATGTCATTAGAATCCATTGAATCGTTTGATAGACCTTCGTTCAAAATACGTGTCGTGACATCTCTCTCTCTATCTGGCTCCCGAAGTTGTGGATGGCGCGCCTCGATATTTGGCAGAGATGGCGCAATCCTCCTGTTGCGCGCACAGTGCGGCAATTCGCCCAAGGGTTAGCCTCGAGAAAATCACACGTTGGACAAATCGAACCGCTAGCCTGGATTATGCACGCATATCAAGGTTGTGACTTATCGACATAGAGTACGAATAAGGGCATTTTGATCAGAGGCAAAAGGGCAGGAGAATGTAGGGTGACATGAATGCTTTCACAAAAATGCATTAAAATGATATAACAATACGCAAAATTTTGAAACATGATTTATCTCACTTGGGAATTGGTGTTATCAATTGCAAGGAATGGCAAGAAATCGCTTCATTAGCTCACACTTATGTAGTCTATGTCGGATACGTTACGATTTTCCACACAGAATCAGAATCGATTATATGGAGGATGTAAATTTGTTGGTTAATATATCCTTATTTATTTTCAACAGCAATCAACTAAACTTACAAGGATTTATTTCCCTTAGGGAAGTAAAAAGTTATGAAATTATATCAAAATAAGGAAAAGCGATTCAGTGAAGATAAAATAAAGTTCAGGATTTTTTAAATCTAACCAGAAATGTTGAAACCAATGCGGCGCAAAAGTTGAATTATCCCAGCGCACCTTAAAAACATGGAGCAGGGTAATTCAACTCTGATGAAATATCAAGGAAAAAGAACATTTTGATTAAAATGAAAGTAAGCTGAAAATAATTCCACTGCGCGGAATACGAATAACCAGTATTTTATGACATACTACTAACAGCTACACGAATTATCAGCTGAAATAACCCACCAAAATAAAACGCTTATTCACGTTCTAATCGACACTTCAAGTCCAACCAGAGACTGCATTTGGTAAAAATACTTTATTGCCTTTTAAATAGTTAAAACGCACCCATATTTTTTTTACAAATTTAGACTTTTTCAAGGTCATTTTTTAATCTTTCGTTTGTTTCAGAGAAGAACTTGGTTCAGATTACACGAGGCGATTCGACAGAAGTCGCTAATGTAAGACCCGACGGCCAAATAGCACAGCCGTCTTATTAGTTGAAGGCACTTTTCACCGCCCGCACATATCACCGCTCGATCCCTCGTACGCCACTCCATTCTGAGGTGGATACGTTGAGTTCAACAATTCACTTTCAGCAAACCACAGTAAACTCCGCCTTTATTCGGCAGAATTCGGGAATTATGAAGAGAGAAAAAACATTTAATTTGAGCGTCTGCAAAGTAGGTTCATTTTCTTCTCGGGAACACCTCCACATTTCGCTGGATTAAGGTATAGGGGACTAACAGAGAAATTGGTTCCGCGTAAATACGTTGTGGATTCCCAGAAAACATCAATTGAAAGACCTTATCTTGAGGCCTTTCTTAATTAGTCGATCCCGCGCGCATTCCTCACTACCAAAACTTACGTCACTTCCTCTTCACACGAGCGTTACTTCCTACATGTCGATTTGCGGTGAAGATCGCGCGGGAAGATTTTTTCACCCGAAATAATCCAGCAGATGTGCCATTCATCTCCACGGAAACCGATCGCGATGTGACAACTGAGCCAAAGAAACACTCTGCGATTAACGGTCCCGAAGACGCTTCTTTCTTTACCTCATAATGTATCTGATATGAATAATAATTTAAGCGCTATTTGTACTGTTATATTTTTCGTCCGTGGCGAGTAAACACACCAAAACCCTCAGTCGTTCTTCATCGATCTGAGACTTCGTTTGCATCCTATTTCCTCGGAAAGGAACCTCGCTCGACCGCTGACATTGGAGCACACGGGAAATCACTTCGGACCCAACAAGATGTGGTAAGGGAAAGGTGTTTGAGGGACCTCCAAGTGCGGTAGGGGAAGAGTGGGAGGGACCTCACCGAGAGAACGGCGTCTCGTGCTAATCCTTCGGACAGGACAGTCCCCGCCTCTCGAATTCGTGGTGCGATTGGTCGGAACGGTTTCTAGGACACGATTTCCGCACGCTCACGTGTAGTAGTACTGGTTGTTCCCGCTAAGCGAACTCGGGTCGGTCTCGTCGCCGCACTGAAACCTCACCCCCAAAACGCTACCGCCGCCCCTCGGATGCCCATACCGCATCACCTGTCCCCCTCCGGCCGGGGGCTGGGCGGCTGCCACGGGGGCGGGAGGCTGAAGGGGAACGCCGGCGGAGGTTGTGGCGATCATCCCCCTGCCCCCGCCCTCCTCCTCCCCTTCCATGGGCTGCCTCGCGGACGAGGCCACCATCAGGTCTATCCCTGCGTCCATCTCGGTCATCACTCCTTCGGCGGCGAGGAATCCGTTGGGCAGGCCTCCTATGGAGTCTCCTCCGCCGCAGACGTCCCCTCCCGCCCCCCCTCCTCCGCCCCCAGAGGACGAGGCTGGGGAGTGGGCGGAGGAGGAACAGTACCCTCCTCCTCCACGCCGCATCTTCGTTCTCCTGCTCTCCCTGCGCCTCCCCAAGTAGAGGCGCCCCGCCACGGCCGACATGAGAACCACCAGTCCGGCCCCAACGCTCAAGAACACGTATAGGAAGATCTTTTCGCTGCCGCCTGCGTGAAAGGGGAAGGAAACGAAACGGGAGGTTTGATGTTTCATGCAATGTGTCTTATCGAAATAAATCGCGATTTGAATTTATTTACTTTCGATCCAACGACATTTACCATACTGATTACGAAAGAAAGTCACCTTTACTGAATAAAACCCAGCTTACAGAATCTTTCGACCATTATGCTCTAAATTTTAAATTTGCATATTTTGCGTTTGGTTGTTCATATACTTAGGGAATACGGTGGACGGGTTCCTCCTTAACCGTAAAAACGATCGTTTTTACGGTTAAGTCGGAAGCCTTCCACCGCATAAATCATCGCCGTAGTCTCCACCGTTATTTGTCATTTCTAAGACACTGTTTCTATTTATTAAGAGATGACATTTTATTAGAGGAGTTTTGTATTAACTTCACTGAAGCAAGGATATATTAATATCAATTGTTCCAATATATCTATGTATTAATCTCCTTCACTGCAATATAACTTTGCAATTAATTCCTTTAAAACTAAAAAATTAAGGAACATGAATGATTTATAAATCCTGCCATGCATATGTATCAATGTGAAATAAAGAATAATATACTAGTATACTTTATAATGCAATAAAATAAAAAATATATTGATGCAATAAAGCGATCCGAAAATCCTATGCAGACAGGCATCAGCTCTAAAGTTGGGAATAAAGAAGTTATATATTATTCCGCGAGACCCATCTGGGTCCACCAGATCCACGTGGAAGATAAAAGGGTATTTTGTACTTTAATCATTAAGCATGAAGATCATATAAGTAAGAAGGGTGAGCTAAGCAGTGTAGATGTGAATACGTTTATTCGAAACTTGTTGAAGTGTAAACCCTTTAATCCGTGAAGTTCGCCAGAAAACCTGGAATGTTTTTAGTGTCTTTGAGGAAACATTAAAGTAATTTGGTTAATTTAAAAATACAATATATTTTTTGGGAATAATTTTGAAACGAAAAAAGTCTGTTATGACCGGGAATCGAACCCGGGTCTTCCACTTGCCGGGCGGATATTCTTCCACGGAACTATCGTAGCAGATCAATTTTCTCGTTTCTGAACGTGGATGTTTTCTTGGTTGGGACGGAACTAGCCAAGCTAGTATCAAACTGCCCCAACGGGTGTCCTCGAAGAGATACATCGAAGAAAACTCCTCCCTCTCAAATGGTGAGATTGCCAAGCAAGAAATTGATGGAATAAAGCGATCCGAAGATCCTATGCAGACAGGCATAAGCTTTATTCCATCAATTTCTTGCTTGGCAATCTCACCATTTGAGAGGGAGGAGTTTTCTTCGATGTATCTCTTCGAGGACACCCGTTGGGGCAGTTTGATACTAGCTTGGCTAGTTCCGTCCCAACCAAGAAAACATCCACGTTCAGAACCGAGAAAATTGATCTGCTACGATATTTTAGTGGAAGAATATCTCCCCGGTAAGTGGAAGATCCGGGTTCGATTCCCGGTCATAACAGACTTTTTTCGTTTCAAAATTATTCCCAAAAAATATAATGTATTTTTAAATTAACCAAATTACTTTAATGTTTCCTCAAAGACACTAAAAACATTCCAGGTTTTCTGGCGAACTTCACGGATTAAAGGGTTTACACTTCAACAAGTTTCGAACAAACGTATTCACATCTACACTGCTTAGCTCACCCTTCTTACTTATATTATCTTCATGCTTAATGATTAAAGTACAAAATACCCTTTTATCTTCCACGTGGATCTGGTGGACCCAGATGTGTCTCGCGGAATAATATTTAACTTCATACGGCCAAGCGGCCTGCTACGATCTATTTACAGTGAGTGGAGAAAATTATAATTTCAATAATGATTTATAAACAACACCGAGGCCGGTCTCGCGGGATCCCAGACTTTTATGCTCTCCGCGGTGGCGAACCTGGCGGCATAACAGTTACGCCTCTGCTCTTAAGAATAAACTACGAATTGTCTCGCTTGAGACTACATATAAGTTGCTAAAATATTTTATAAAAATTTGGCGAGCAAATATTAGTTTGTGATCAATAAACACATATTTAAAATAAAAGTAATAATATCAATGGAAGCACATTTCGGGTGCATCTCACAAATATACGTTAAAAGGCAGACCAATGCACCTCCTTCAACTATTTAAATACTGCTGGAAATAGAAGCATCTCTAAAAATCATCTCTCGTTGCCTCGAGAAAATAGGTGTTATGTGCTTTTGCCATTTGATGGTAATAGAAGACATTTTAAAACATTAGAAAATATAACTCCAGTCATATTCACAGTATTCCATAAATTTTTTTAGTTTATATGTTCTGAAGAAGTAGATCATTAAATCTCATCAAGAAATAAAGTGTTACTTTTACCCGTGTTACTTCTTATCACAGCAAACAATAATGCATGAAGGCAGTGCATCATCTCTAGAGTTATGTTTAAAGGATAAAAAGGGCCGTATCGGCTGAGTCTGCTTTTGGCGATAAAACAATTTAGGACGAATAACGCTTTCTATCCGCCTACGTAACTTTTAGTCGGCTCCTGAGATGTTTCATCCGGGAATCGAAGTAAATGGCGCGGTCGCAAGACAAAGCGCGCCGTGTCGCTGGTTCAACCGACATCGAATCAGATGCGGGAGGCCCTATGTATTTCGGGTAAAGGGATCCGTCGCGGAGATTTACGATTCAAGATGGCCGCGCATAGTTAATGCACGGCAATGCTAGTTAGCGTGTCCTGCGGGGTTGGGAGGAGGTTTGAAGAACAGATACGCCGTGCGCTGGCGTAAGGACGTGTCAGAAGGCCATTCTTCTTCGCCGTCAGGAGCGACAATAACCTGGATACGTCGGAGGTATTACTAATCCCGCACGAGACCCCCAACCGCACGTCATCTATCATACAAAGACGAGACAACCTCCTCCCCCGCCCCCATCTTCCGCCCACCCCAATCTTCCGCCCACCCCCCTCGCCTCACTCCTGCTTAGCTGTCAGCGAAAACATGCGGCCGATCGATGGATCGGACGGAGCGGTCCTGCGGAGAGATAAAGATTTCTCCACTTGCGGAGTTATATCGCAAAGGGCGAGAAGATGCGTGGCTAGAGAGAAGGACGGACGCCTGTGATGTGGAGAGCGGGATTGAAGGAAGAAAGATCAGCTGGACATGCTGTACGGGATCTCGGGGAGTACACAATGGCGATTGGAGAAGAGCTTTGGGATTTTTTAAGAAACAAAACTTCAGAATATAACCTACTATCAATCAAAACAAAAATCTTTAAGAAGTTTTTTGAATTGCTTAAAGTCATACAATTCATATAATTAATACACGAGAGAAAATCTATTTAACTACGTTATTTAAGGAAAATTATAGATAAATTAGTCAGTGAAAGTTATACACACGAGATACTAATAAGTATTTCTTGCAATGGAATCAGATATTCTGCTTTATTATTTAATGTTCTCCGAATTATAAAGTACTTTGCCAAATACTCACCGGACGAGGCCTGGCCGTTCTCGGAGTGCTGCCTAGGCGTGGGTCCTCCGCCTCCGGGGGCCGATTTTCCCACGAGCGAAGGTTGAGCCTTCCCCGGCCCTCTCCCAAACTCGGAGTCGCTGCTGTCGACGGCATTGGGGGGCGGAGAGAAGGCGCTCGACTCCCGGAAGAAGTCGCCAGTTCCTCCGCCTCCGTAAGAGTCGTACTCCTCGTTTCCTCCTCCCTCCTCCCCCTCCTCTTCCTCCTCTTCCTCCTCTCCCTCCTCTCCCTCCCACTCCCCTTCCCCCGCCTCCTCCTTATCCTGGTAACTTTGGTTGAGCACCTTGCGAGGAACTGTGGGCGAATTTTGGTAAAGGGCCGTTAACTCGCACGTGCATATCGACGATGCGGAATTGTGGACATCGATTTCACTGACCTTTATTTTTTCACAATTCATATTTAATCTATTGATAAGTCAGTGGTTTCCAAACATTACAAAGCCGCCACCCCCCCCCCCCTCACCTAAGAAAACTCTCTTCGCGCACCCCTCTATACCATATTCAGTTACAGTTAATAAACAATACCTACTGGACATACAATTGCCATTAATAAAGCCAACTTAAGGAAAAACATGGACGCGAACGATACGCCCTAGCCAATTGAGGCATAGAATTTGGCTGCTGCATGTTGTAGGTCTCAAGATTATGATGGTTAAACGGGCATTAAATATTTGAGAAATCCTTTGCGACCCCCTTCCTCCCCCCGACCTGCCCATCGCGCTCCCCAACAGGGGGGACACAGTTTGAAAACGACTTTTATAAGTTATCTACGCAGAATCCGCAATATTTAGATTTGATTTTGGGCTCGAAAACAATGTAGTAGAGATGGTTGCGGTTGATTCGCAATTCACTCGTCATCCTACAGACCGTAGCAACGCTTCAAATTTCTATCCTCCCTCCTCGACCAGAATTATCATAAGACACTACTCATCAGCCTCTTGGAATATTACCGTCAAATATATTTTCATGATTGCTTCGAGCCGAGACAGAGAATTGAGATAAGATACCTGGCTCCTTATGGAATATTATACGCAAAAAGCAACAACTTTAGCGTTGCGTGAAAGCTGTCACAATCAGTTTTTCAGCCCGATTTTACTGATGAATAATATAAATATCATGAGATGTAGTGAGAGGCCTCGCCGCTTGGTGCGCTGCTTTTGATGGGAGGAGTGAAAGCTGCGGCGGAAATTAGATCGATGGGAAATTTGGTAAAGTCAACGCCAATGAAAAGCGAGTGCGCTTGACGTGAGGGCGTTAAGCGCGCCGGAAACGTCAGAGAGGAATCATGTGAAATACACGCTTGCTCCGCTGCACCCATCGAATTGCTGTGTTGGTTTTTCAGTCCGTCGAAAGGTTTTTCACGTCCGCGAATTTCGCGTGAAATTTTGACCGATTGATATGGAAGGGTTTTGTCCAGCTTTTCACGACATTAGTATTTGTAAAAAAACAAAGAAATACATCGAAATCGGATTCTGGTAAAACAATTATTCGAGTGAGGGTAATTTTAAGCTTCTATAATTTTTATAACAAGGAAGCTATTTCGATTCTAAATCCCTGTGGTACAGCTTTTGCATTCTGTAACGCTGAAAGTACGTTTCCCAGGGCTGATTACATTTTTTATATTAAGGGTAGTGATGATACATGGATGACTTTACGTGTTTTGACATAATATATCCAAAATATGTATGGAGCCATTGAGTTAAAAATTCTGTTATATATTCATTACCTCTATTAAATTTTCAAGCAAAGCGCGCTCAGGAAATACTCGAGCTAAACTATTTATTGTTAAATATAGCATGTAAGTTATGCTACAAAGTGAGTTTGCTTTCATTTCGGACGTGATAAACTAATAATTATTCTAGAAAAATAGCATAAAATTAAGTATAATCGAAGATAATTCCATGTTATTTAGCAAACAAGATATGATATATTTTAAATATAGTTGGGAAAACAAAGGTGAAATACTCCTTTAGCCAAAACAACTAGAGGGCTACAAAACCCAATGCATTTCGCCCACAAGGTGGGCATCGTCAGGGGTAAAACCTGTTTCAACAGTGACTGGGAGCCAATTATAGTTGGGAAACTTCATTTTACAAAATTTAATATTTGTAATATATATGGTTATTAATTTATTCATTCCTTTTCAGTTCATAATCTATTTAGTAGTTTTAATGTTTAACCGGTTCGTGAATTTTTTAAATTATTCACGAACCAAGGAATTTAAATATTTAAACTGCGCTTAAAATCGTTTAATTTATCTTTATATAAATTTAACTAAAAATAGGTTTAAAAATCAGGAACTTTCCCGGTTTTGCTTCCCCAGAATCTGCTAATATTACTTTAAACTCAGATAATAAGACCGCTGATGGCTTCACTCCTTGCACTCACCGCAGGTGTAGATCACTTTCAGGTAGGTCTGAGATCTCTGTCTGCACGGGTTACCGAATGTGGCGGCGTTTGCCACAAGCAGGCACCTTCTTTTCCCGTGGCATTCCTGCATTGCAGTCTCCGTGGCGTAGCTCACGAGGCACGCTGCGGATGGCGAATTGGAAACGTGTTACGGCGATTTGAGCCACTCAAAAGAGGCAGAAATGACGCATTTCTCACTTATCAACCGAGGTATCGATCTGAGTTTATTGACATTTATGATAAAAAACTTAATGTTGGGGAAATGAAAGAGAACATTTTTTCCTGGATTCACCAAAAAAATATACAAGAAATTGGATGATGAAACAAAAATTTCATTAATGGCCTCGTTGTGTTGGAAGTGGTTCGGCCCTCTTTCACGTATATTCATTTTTGTCATGTATTTACTAGGCCGAACCCTTTAATGGAGTATAGCATAACAACATTACATGCAAATAACAATTATTATGGATCCAGGTTAGGCGAGCATGCTAGTAATCATGTCGTTATTCTTGCTATAAAAAATGGAAATTTTTTCCTCCCTGTTCCATGGAATTCGCCGCGTGTGGTTTCCATGTCATTAGACACAGCTGGAATCCCGGGAAATACATAAAGGGTACGGGAATGTAGCGGAGACCCGTTTTTATTGCAAGTCTTCCAAAAGCGTAATGGTTAATAAATAAATATGGGGCTGGCGGATTTTTTACTTATGCTCTGGCGCTCTAAGCTAAGAGAAATGACATTGCAATTGTTCTTTGTTCCAAAAAATAGCAAAGCATTGAAAATAAAAATTTAGAAAGAAAATTTCATTGGTGCGGAGCAACTCAAACGAGTGCTAGATATATAAATAACTTTTGACAAATAAAAATATATTACTTACGTCTACTCTAGTAATTCGCTGTTTTAATACCCAAAGAAATTTTAGGGATTTAATATTCATTGAAATATGACGCTTATTAGTATGTTATATTGTACAATAATCAACAAACGTCATGCTTACGGGTTATTACACTAATGGAATAAATGATAATTTCAAGTACTTTCATCATCCCCCTACATAATATTGTTTTACTAATTCACGTTATTCATTGTGAGAACAAAATTTGCTTTTTAAAAGATATTGAATTATTACGATAAAGTATTTTATTAATAAAATTGTATCAATTTTTCTCTGCATTATATCTTTGTGAAGCAGATATACGGATAAAATTCAAATAAATAAAAAAATAATTATAGATACATTTCATCAAGCGCATTTTATTTTAAGCATAAAAACTGTGTATTAGTGATAACAGTTGAACTCGTATTTCATTAAATTAATATAGCATTAAATATATAATATTCATTAAAAGACGAAACAATGAACAAATATTTTAATTTCACATTGATTCTTTTAGTTAATAATCATGTTTTATGGAGGTTTGTTGCGTAGGCGTCATTTAATCTATTACAAAATATGAGATTTACCCAGAAAACGAATTGTTTCTGTGAATCAACATACAAATAATTTCGTACAAATAAAACTCTTATACTACAAAAACTAAAGAATAAAAAGAAAAGGTAGCATCAAAAAAGCAGGAAATTTAAAGAAAACTTACCTGCCTTCATCCCTCTTTCACGAATTCATCCATTAGTATAAATTATTATGGAATGGAAAATTGCTAGATTTAATATATGCTAGCGACAAAGGTTAGCATATGAAAGGTCACTCACTTTCCTCGGGGACCCCCTGTGGCTGAGGGCACTTGATGCTCTCGTATTCGGTGCGACCGAAGCTGGCGGAATAGACGGCGATGCGCGTATGCGGCCCGCAGTGGAGCTCGGTGGACTCGTCCTCGCACACCACTTTGCTGCGGAACTCGACTGCGAGGCAAGTGATAAAGATTAGGTTAGCCGCATTTAAACATTTACCTAATTTCAATAGGGATATTTTCATCGAGATTATCAAATAAATATCGCCCGTAAATACCCCTAATACCTGCAATGTTGACCATGGATATAAAATTGTAATTAAATTCTTGCAAAAATGTAAATGTTGCGGTGGATTGGTGAACAAATTTATCTACAAGATCAATTTTTGCCAATGTTACAAAAAATATTAAAAATTTGTGTCTTTAAAAGTTATGACTTTAAGAGCACTTGAGCATCGGAGAAGACGAAGATGGATTTGTCGCATAATCCCATAAAAAATTTCCATATTAAATATAAAACACGTTTTCAATTTTTTTAAATACTGCACACGGTGATAAATTCTCATAACTTATACTTTAACACCTTCTGGACGTGTCACCGTTTCATCGAAAATTTGACTTGTCTTCAATGTTAAAGGCAAATAAAATATCCCCGGAGCAAATAAAACTACAAGCTATGAAAAAACTACGCTATATTGCTAAAAACATGACCAGGTTTGTTTTATTTGTTCCAAATTATGGAATTTCTCAAAAGTAAAGTTTTCCTGGTGCATTACATAAATCCTCGTTCAATCCCAGGAAACAGCTATTTCGATTTCTTTAAAATCCAAAATATTTTGTAATTAGCCTAAGAAAGTGAAATTTTAAGCTGCGAAAAATCGGGAAAATATAAAAATACATATATTACCCATTTTAAATTATCGATTAAATGAAATAAATATTAATTTTTTAAAGCTCACTAAATGATAAGAAAACAAGAACTAAGAGAGAATTTCTTTTTTGTCAAATAATATTTAACATTTTATTTGTATATTGAACGCATTTTGTATGCAATTTTTATACACTTTATACTAGGTTAAAAAATTAAATTGTATGTGGAAATTCGATTAAATAATATTAACGTCACATACAATCCTCGTGGCGGATATGGCATCAAGCACGAAATGAATAGCGAAACGCGAGTTATGAATCACATGAATGCCATTACGTTGGAAGAAGGGAAGAGACAAGTGACGACGTCTGACGTCAGAGAAAAGCGTCGTGGTTGAGAGATCCGTTAACGAGGTCGATGTCCTCTAATGTTTAAGAAAAAACAAACTTTAAGCAGTCGGTTTGAGAGGTGCATTCAGACTTCCCGGAGTTCATTTTTCGTATCCAGCCTGCGTGGTGCAACTTGGTGCGCTTCTAACGGGGTGAATTAGAGTATTAGTGTCGGTCGGCTGACATGGGCGTCGTGACACCACCGAGGGGCGATGGCAGCGCCCGACGGTGGACGCGTGAAACGAGAATCTCATTGTCAGCCAAGAAGTTTGGTGAGGGACAGGCGGAAATGCGGGAGCGTACTTATTGAGACGACTGCGACCCGTTCAATTCGTTTGGAACTGACAATGAGTAATAAAATGGGAGCATCGCGGGAGAGGTTTTGACAGAAACTTTTGGTGCAGAAAAAGTGCAAAAGCCAGAAGTTATTGGAATAAAGTTTCCTCGTGACATTCTTGATTCATTCTCATGCTTTAGAGGAGGTATTGAATGCCTTTCGTACGTGCATGCAAGTTAATAATATACATTGAAGAACAATTCTAGAAAGAATAGAAGCATATCGAAAGAATTTTTGACGAGATAAACCGAGTTTGGTTAATCATAATGAAATTTTTTAGAAGCAGTGCAACTTATTTTAAATAAAACATTTGTGCTGTGACAGAAAGAGAGAAAAGGCAAGATGATAGTATCGAAACATGACAAAGAGGGAGACACAAAAGAGGAAATATTGTAGAGAGATAGGAAATGGACGTGGGAGTGGAGGGAATGGTACAGACAGAGAAAGAGGGGAGAGAAGATAGAGAGAAGAGAGAGAGAGACGAGAGACAGATATGGAGAGATGTAGAGGAGAGGGCAATATGGATAGAGAGAGATAGAGAGAGAAAGAGAAATGGTGAGTGTATTTAACCCTCGAGTACACGCGAGTGGTCTGTGAGACCAAGCCCGCATTATATCGAATAGCAAAATTTGTGTTTAGGCACCACTGCCTTGTGTGAGTCATTGTCAGTACCATTCTACAATCCTTTGTTCGCTGTGATACAGCATGGTCAGTCTGAGTCGAGCTCTCCTTCGTTGTGTACTTATGAAAAAAACTGTTTGGTGGTCTGCGTGCACTCGTGTCTCTATTCCTCGATCCAATTATTTTCGTTATATATTAGTTTTATAGTGGTGTTATGCAAATTTGATGGCTGTTATTCTTACCAGGAAAATTTGTTAGTATTCTAGGAGATAATAAAAGCAAACAACGCTCGTTGGCATTGTAAGAAAAAACAAGAGCCAAATTCCTCTCGAATTACTTTCTACGAGGAACAGGGAAGAGAGATCCTCAATGTTTGCTTTTCAAGAGAATTTTACGTTGGTTTCGTACATTCCTAAGGCGAAAAATTGCTTTCAACTATGCACCATGAAGAAAAAATGGATGTTGAAACCGGAACTGAAAAAAACCCGAAATAATTACTTTCTATATGGACACAAAAGGTGGAGTCGATGTTGTTGGCAAATGAGTGCAACATGCAATGTTACACGAATCGTAAGGAGATGGCCGATGGTTATATTCTACAGCCTATTGAATGCCGGAGCTATAAACGCGAGAGTAATTTATCATGGTAATGGTCAAGAACAAAAACCCCAAAGATATTTTTTGAGAGAACTGTCGCTGGGTTTAGTAAATGAACACCTAACACGGAAATCACTCAATAACAACATTTCTAATAAAATAAGAATTTTTAAGATTATTGGGTCGGATCTGCAGACGACAGCGCAAGAACCACCTACGACTTCACGTGGTCTATGCGGGGACTGCGTAGGCAGGAACAGAAAAAGCAGGTATTTTTGTAAAAAGAGCAAAACGTTCATCTGCTTGGAACATGTTAATACAGTGTGCAGCGAGTGTTATGAAAATGTCAAAGATTAATCCTGTAATTTCCAATGATGATAAAAAAATGAATATGTTTTCAAGTGTTAAACTGAATGAAGAACATTTTGGATGTTTGTATAATAAACATTCATCTTTTAACAGAAAAACAATTGTATTGCTGATTATTTTGTTCAGTTTTTTACTATAAATATACATCTATATAAAATAATCAAGTTTGTCTTATTTTTTCCTGATTATCTTGGAAATTGACATAAAAATAACGAGGGGTCTGCGTGCACTGGGGGAAGAAAAATAGGCGCGTGTACTGGAGGGTTAAACAATTCGAAGTATATGTTTGATTTTTCGAAGCGTCGATAGTTTCCAACACACTGTAGTCTTCAGGTCCATTTTAGATGCTGTGAAATTTAAGTAACAAAGTAATTTCCTTTTTGTTAACTGTACTTTCGACATTATTATCTGTATTTAGCAACCAAAACGTATTACTCCAACCTGAACTCAAAAACTAATCTTAGGTTTTTCATACTGTTGCTAAACTTAATCCCGTCTTGCGAATATATATTTTTCTTTTATTAATTTATCCGTGGAGGAAATTACCTAGTAACCGGAGTTTTAGTCCTCACCCGATTGCAGTTCTCACTCCTCAAAGTTTCCCTGACTCCATAAACCTCTTTCTCTCTCCACCGAATCCAACCCTCATCCTCCCTCCCTTCACTTCCTATCTCCACCTCCTCTTCCCTCTCTCTTTCACTCCATTCTCTTCCTCCCCATTCCTACCTGCCCCCCCTCTCTCTCTATCTCCGGAATCCTATCTCTCACCTTCCCTTCCCATCACTCCCTCCTTTTTCACTTCCTCCGACATATTCTTTCTTTTCAGCCACTTCTTTTCCCTTCTGTACATCTCCCCTCTCCCCACTCTTTCCCCCCTCCATCTCACTCCTCCCTTCTCGCTGGGGTGAAGATGTACCGACCTAGTCTCCTTTTATTCGCTTCCGTTCGAAGGGAGATTCTTCTCCTCTCCACCCCATTCCCCTCACCCCCGCCGACCCCCATCCTCCCCTCTGCGCCTCTTTTACTCCTCGCCATGTATTCGCCCACTCGACCTTCCTCCGTGCCGCATCCTGTCCCTCGTTTGACCTCGCCAAATGAACTCTTAAGCACTGCCGTGTTATTCCTGCGCACTCTATCTCTCTCGCGCACGCTGAGCCTCAGAATCGCCTTTCGATATTCGACGCCACAATTTCGCTTACACTGAGAGAGACGGGGAGAAAAATGATAGAAGATCCAGAGGTCAAATCTGCCTTCATCAGCATTATGTGGCTGCCTCGGTCGAAAAGTTTTGGCCTTTAAAGATTTTAATGTAATCGTCGCTCTTATTTTATACTATATGTTTATGCACTTCCAGATAAGCTGGAGAAAAATTTTTTATCTGGGTAGGACTATGTGCAAAACCGACTAGAAAAATAGAAAATCTCAAAAACGTTAAATAATGCGGCCGCTAAAAATTTGCAAAAATTTAAGCAAATATTTAATGTTTATGGATTTTTGAATATGCTACACAGCTGACATTTTTTTAAAAGGTAGAATTCGTAAAATAGCCGAATAGAAATTCTGGTCTATTAATTTATTTGACTGTTAAAAATTCTTCAAGTTTAAAGAAATAGATAAATGTTTAGATACCTGGGGACGAGATCGGGAGAAGAAAATTTTCAGATATTTAGAGCTTGTTGCAAAAGCAAACATTAACATTTGAAAATCTCCATGAAGTTGTTATTGATACCGTTAAAATATTTTAAAATTTAAACAATTAAATAATTATAATTGCACATCTAGATGTTCTACAATATTTAAATTTGGCAGAAAGGTGTGGAATTAGTACCAAACAATAGAAAAAAGTATAATATTCTTCAAATTACAAATTTTAGGGATTGTTTTGATTACAATATTGTCCCATAAGGAAAGAACTAAAATCGGTATAGTGGTACAAACTTTTGAATAAAAATATATTTCTAATAATTAAATGAATAAAAATTAATGTTTTTAAGGTGAGATGATATGCTTACAAAATGCAAGCACCAACTACTTGTAATGTTATATTCTTGTTTACTCTTTGAATCCCTTTCCATAAAAAAAACATAGCTGGTGAATTGACTTTCCTCCCTTACTTGCTCGGATATTTTTCTGTTTTATGACAAATTATACTTCCGAAGAAAACCTATTTCAGAGTTGTTTATTTTTAGAGGATATAGTTTACTGAATAATCGCTCACGCAGCAGAGATCAATGGTAACTCCAATAGCCATAAAATGGTTGGGAAACTAGATGCATATTTCGGCGAAAAAGCAGCCGCCATCAGAGGTTGCACATCGGTCGATGTCTCTTGATTTTGTAGAGGAGCATATAACGTAGTTTCATTTAAATTAGGCTTCGTATGCGGCTTTTCGTCTTTTTTACCATTGATGCGTTAATTTTAAATGTCGATAAAGTACTCTTTTTAGCCAATGAAGAAAAAATCAACTTATGTAGGTTTATTGTCTATTAGGTCTATATAAGTCATCAATTATATGCGAACCTTAAGGTCGAACTCGATAATACACTTTTAAAATTCGTTTGCGTGCGGGAAATTTACATCTCCTATACCATCCATATCGAATATATATAAAAATAGATATGTATATATATATATATATATATATATATATATATATATATATATATATATATATATATATATCCAAATTAACCATGCAATTCGCTTCCGCAAGAATATTTTTGAAACATCGCTCAGTGCAGGCGTTAAGAATGATTAATTGTCCTAGTGATCCGCAACGAGCGCGCTTGTTTGCGTCGACGGTCACTTGTCCGAGAAAAACCCACTTGGGTAGGCATCGAATAAACCAATAAACAGGTCTGGCTGCATAAACCGTGGAAACGCTCGCGGTCCACTAATGCCCACTCCCACCCTCAGTTTATAAACCCGGCGTGCATGTAATGGCGTAATGAACTTTGGGGTCATCTGCACGCCAATCGATCATGGTTAGATCCTCAAAATTAAGCCAGAGAGGTATTTGGCCCCTCGAAAATGGAATTGGAGAGAAAGAGAGAGAGACAGGTTGTAATAATCCTTTTCGACCGAGTGGTTCGTCCCGATGTAATGGAATTCAGCATCTCCAACAGACCCAGAGCGGTTCTCCAGGCAACCACCATGGGGGACGTGATTTGCGAATTTAAAGTCGGATTTTCCGTTTTGTATATCAGGATGCAAAAGACAAAACTCAAAAAAGTATACGGCGTGGTGTTTTTTTAAAAGGGCCAGGATAAAAGGATGAGTTCGCCTTTCTCCGAACGGAGCCACTGTCTGTCGAACGCAGAATCCGCATTGAATACCCAAAGCTGGGTTTTGCTAGCGAATGCGGCGCCGAATTTTTCGCTGCTCATTTTTCTCCTAAATTCCTTACTCGGGCCGCCCCGCGCGTGAGTGGCCTTTGTGATGGGAATGGAAAGAGTTTAGCTCTTGGAAATGACACGCCGTTGGGTCGCTGTATGCAAAGGGACGCCACTCCAATCCCGAGATAGAACTTTTGGCTTTTAAACTCCAAGCATACGGTTCTCCAAACGCTGATCGCAAAAATAAAGAACCGAATATTTGTTGTAATTCCTGGGTGGAGGCAGTGAGTAAAAATTGCAGTAAAGAGCACTGACCGTTCGCTTAGCAGTAAATGATAAATTTCAAATATTTAACGTTTACTAAAATTTCAGTCTGCATTGAAATTCAACGAAATGTTTACTTTTAATTTTTATGATGACCGTTTTTACAAAAATTTATAAAATGTTTTTATTTAGCATGGCCAATAAACGGTATCTCCGAGCTTGCATGGTTTTATTAAGTTTCATCTATTGATAATAATTCACGTTGTCATTGCTCATATACAACATTATTTATGCCAAAATTCACATTTAAGAACAATTAGATGAATTTTTACGGATGAATTTCTGAATAAATAGTTTAAAACATTGGCTTAGAATTGTATAGAAATTTTATACAGAAATATGTACTGAATAATACTATGTATTATTTAAATGATATGATATGAATTTTTGGAAAGCTTCCTGCGATATGAAATCTGGGATACAGCGAAACTAGATTGCAACTCCACTATTTCCTAGTTCTTTAAGAGCAGTCCCAAGAAAATTCTTATGGATTTTAAACGAATTTGGCGTCAGTTTCAGAATTGAGAGAATCCGCTCGGTATATGGCGCAGAACAGTACGCAGTTCGAAAACGCTGGAAAAAGCCACACTTAAGGACCAAAACTTTCCGAAGTTTCGCATATGAAGCCCCATATGTAAACAAATGTGGATGGTGATACTACAGCACAGAAATGACAGTCCCAAAACGTAACATTTGTTTTTTTTAAGCGACGAAAAAGTTGGGAATGTGATGTTTAATGCAAGAAATGTTACGGAGTTGCAGGATTCTCCGAGGGAACGAAAACAGATGAAGAGTTTCGTCAAAATCGAACGAAAGCGCGTTATACGCAGTCATATTAAGAATGTTAAAATAAATATGAAATATTCCGTGAACTTGACGTACAGGTAATAATCTCCGCTTTTCATACAGGGGTGAAAGGCGTTAAATGGTTGTTAACGACGTACTGCGTGAAATAATCAGCACTGCAATAGCAAAGAACGTAAGGAAGTCACAAAGAATGGAAAAGTTGTGTATTTTGTCAAACTTAATGCATTGACTTACTTATTTTCTCTAAACCGACTGAGGGATTGAGAAGCCGGTTTGACTAAATTTTAGGAAAGATTTAATTATGTCGAAATACGAATGTTTCAATTTTTTGTATAAAAAATTATGACATATATGCCTTTTAAGAATGTGTGGGGTGTTTTCAACGAGAGAATACTTGTATCTCAGTCCCAGTGCTGCAAAACATTCACAGGAAGTTAACGAAAAATTTTCTCAAAAAGATAATCTCATTCAGCTATCATTTCATTAATTTTATTCAAATTTAATCCATAAGTATATAACGTCATCGATATAGCAACGCACTCGATTCTCCTGCACTCGACAGATTTGTAGTTTTGGATATAATTTGAATCGCGCGTTTTCATCTAAAAAACAAAATTATTTTTCTGAGATGTTACTCAAAACTGATGCCATCTATATGGGTTACGTCTCCGAAACACTCCAAGGAGCCGTAACTCGTTTACTCACACGGACTGCATTTGTAAGCCACTTCGACGAACTTGGAGGAACCGGGGCAGATGTCATCGACCGCAGCGCCGCCACTCAGCTCCTTAGCCGTCACCTGAAACTTGCACTGGCGCTTCTTCTGACATACCTCAACCACCGTCTGCAGCAATGAATACTGCGCATCAAACAAGGAGGAAAGATACAATAAATTAATAGGCAGGTTACGTAAATCTGTTGCTAATAGGTTTAGAAATGGATTGCAGACTGATTCGTCTTAAGACGAAGAATGTAGAACTTTTTGAGCGATGAAGAGAAAACCTGTAAATCAAATTTTCTTTCTTTCTCAAGCTCTCTCAAAGTGGGCAACGGCAAGTTTTATAAATAAAGCAAGACTTTAAAAGAAATTTTAATTAATTTAATAAATTCAGAAAACATGTCGAATTTTACCAGTTCCTCTATGAAGAGAATTAAAAGATTCCTGAAAGGTATATAAAGCCAATATAACTCATATGATTTGAGTCGAATCGAAAAGAAAAAATTGCATAGTATGATTTTTCATTTCTTTTGAATCAATCTACTCTTTATTTTATACAGATCAAATTAGAAATATATAATATTATTTCAAATCGTATAAAATAATTATTTCGACAAACTTCAGATTCAAACGTGCGATAGCATGTTACTATGGTCATATCAACCAGCCTCTGCGCATGGGTCATGTTCATAGATACAAATTCAGAAGTAGTTTCCGAAAAATAGATATTTGCGAGTCCATTCCTTGCCTGAACAGTAGTATGCATTAGTGGATTCCAAACATCGAATCAAATTACGTTTAGTGGTTATAGTAAAAGCACACAAAAAAACTAGGGAAGATGAGTAAATTCAAATGTAATATCCTACAATGATACTAAATAGTATATAATGACCGAAAAGAGATGCAGGATTTTAAAAAGTTTAAATTTCTCGGAAATATGAATGATTCACGCTACAAAATATTTGCGTTTTTTCTTCTCCATTGTTTTAAAATTTTGGTCGAGATTCTTCCTATTGTCATATAACTATTATATAGGCTAAATTATAAGTGATGCAACAAAGCAGCCACCCTCAGGGGTAATAAAAGATGGCTGAATTACTACTAATAATGTCCATCTTTTAAATAAAATTTTACTCAAAATAAACCATATTTTGTTGCTGTGACTCTTAGCAACGAATAGAATTAGATGATTTCATCACACGGACGAAATTAATCAACAGCAGCCACTCCAACATTAGGATTTTGTTTAATTGGTTTATTATGTTAAGCTCACTTAGATACTGGGATACCATTAAATTTATGTGTAATAAAATGAAAGGAAAGCGTGTGACACTACTTTTGTAGTTTATGTTTTTCCCGGGATGTCACAAAGAGAGAGCGTATAGCAACCGTAAAGTTATCCAAGTGTATGAGAAAGAGAGGAAGCCAAGAAACAGTAAACATGCTATTAAAGTAGAGCTTTACACTTAAACCCTGCGAATCACAAAATGTTTTTCAAATCAAATCACGAATCGAATCATCCCTAAATATTCGAATTAACATTAATCACGAATCATATCGACTGTGCGATATAGATTGATTCAATTCCAATATACTATTTCTATTAGTTAAATAAACAAACAAAAAATTTATTTTTATAATAGTTCACATTTTATAGCTGGACATTTACGACAAGCAATCAATGCTTGTTTCTATTATCCCATTCGAGACATGGCAGAAACCTTCAATCTCGAGCTCTTCTGTAGAAATACCTGGGTACAACTTCTTTCCAAATGACAGCAGTGGAAAAGGAGGAGGTGGAGTAGGAATATATGTTCGTGAAGCTCTTTATATAAAGAAATAGCTACCAGTGATTTACAGTAATCCCGAAGAACTGAATATCTTTTCCTAGAAATAAAAAGTAAACTCAAAAAAACTATTGTTAGGGTTAATATATCATTGACCTAAAATAGGCCATCTATCATACATCGACGAGACAATCGCTAACTTACGACATGATTACGAGCATATAATCATAACCGGTGACTTTAACGCCGATCTCAACACAAACTATCACGACGCAGCCTTTCTTAAAAATTACTTTACTTCCCACAATCTTTATATTCTAACATTGGTGCCGAAGAATAACACTAAAAACTCATACAAATGGGTTGACCTTGTAGTAACAACCAATCCAGAGAAATTAATTATACACGGAAAGCTACCTGCCCCCGGAATTTAATCTCATGACTTTATATTTCTGGCCTATTCTATTAACTCTCCGAAGTATAAGCAAAAGTTCATTCCTCAACGAGACTTTACATCTACATCTACATGGTACCCTGCAAGTCACCTTTTTGGTGAATGCCAGGAGGCGCAGTGCATCAAAGGTCCCTAGTTTTCTTACGTTATCTTTTCCTATTATGTTCTCTTATCGTCCTAAGGAAAAACGATCCTCTCTCCTCTCCGTTCTTCAATCGATCTCGCGAATTTAATTCTCGCTATTCTGCCTTCCGAGATACGTCGGGCTTCAGATAAGTCCTACTACCTCATCCACTAGTCCCTCCGACATAATTTTTTCAGTAGTTTAAATCTATCCTGAAGCCTACGTTCCTCTAACGATGTCCATTTCAGATTTTCTACTAATGATGTTACGCTTTGTTTACTATCGTAATTTCTTTTTACAAATCTAGCTGGCCTGCGCTGAACCTTTTCTATCTCGTTAGTGAGTGCTTTATCGCAGGGATCCCACACAGCTGACGCATACTCGACCTGCGGTCGAACCATTGATAAGTAACATAATTCTTTCACTTTTTCGGAGATATTTCGAACTATTCTCCCTATAAAGGCCAGCTTTTTGTTAGCGGCACTTATCAATCGGAGAATGCGGGTGTCTCACGAGTGATCACGATGGATCGTGACTCCGAGATATTTAGTCGAGTCTGAAACGAATCTTTACTCCGTCCAACGAATAATTAACAACCAACGAGATATTCTTGGTTCTCCAGAAATTGACGAAGCAGCTTTTCTTTTGGTTGATCTCTAACTGCCATTCCTTACACCATGCAAAAATAGCTTCTAGATGATTTTGGAGATACTGATGGTCTTCCGGATTGCTTATTTCTCTATAAATGACGGTTTCGCGAAAAACTTAATTTTACTTCTGACTATATCTACATCTACATCTACATCTACAAGTTACCCTGCAATTCACCAAGTTGGTGGGTGGCAGGGGGTGCAATGCACCAATCCTACCTAAAGATCGTCTAACGCAATTCGAAATTTCCTATTGTGATCTCTTATTGTCCTCGGAAAGAACGAGCCTAGATAACGCTCCGTCCTACAATCGATCTCACGTATTTTATCGTCTCGATCATTTCTACCTATATACGTCGGTGCCACAATTATTCCAACTACCTCCTCTTTTAGACATTCTGACCTATATTTCTTTAGAAGTTTCAACCTTGAGTGCAATCTACGCTCCTCCAGTGATACCCAGTTCAAATCGCTCAATAAAGAGGTGACGCTTTCCTTATGTTCGTACTTTTGTTTTACAAATCTGGCTGCTCTGCGCTGTACTCTTTCTAGTTGAATTATGTGTCCCTTCTCGTACGGATCCCATATGCTCGCTGCGTATTCCACTTGTGGTCTTACCAGTGATAAGTAGCATGTTTCGCGTACTTTCTCTGTAGTGTTCCGTACTATTCTACCTATGAATGCCAGTTTCTTGTTGGCCGCGCCTATAACTCGACGAATGTGCATGTCCCACGAAAGATCTCGACAAATGGTTACTCCTAAATATTTTACATACTCAGCTTGTCGAATACTCATTTCATCTATTTTATATTCGAAACCTAAATCTTTGTTCTTACTTTTCCAGAACGTGACTGCGGCACATTTAGTATAATTAATTTCGATTTGCCATTCTTTGCACCACGCTGAAATGGCTCTTAAGTCTTCACACAGAGACTGATGGTCCTCCTGATTTTTTATTTCTTTATATAGAACGGTGTCATCGGCGAAAAGCCTAATTTTACTACGAACAACCGAGCACATATCATTTACATAGATTAAGAAGAGCAGAGGGCCCAATACACTTCCCTGAGGAACACCCGAAGCAACTTTAACGGGGGACGAGTATTTCCCATCGATGACAACTATCTGTTCCCTATTCGAGAGGAAGTCTCTCACCCAACCGACAACTTTCGAATTGATACCACATTGTCCTAACTTCGCAATTAATTTCCTATGAGATACTTTATCGAACGCCTTCCTGAAATCAATGAATATGGCATTGACCTGAGTATTTTTCTCTCCGCATCGCAACAAATCGTCCACGAACAGGCCGAGCTGCGTTTCGCATGATCTACCTCTCCGGAATCCGTGTTGGCATCCGCTAAGCAATGAATGACTATCTAAATAGCGCATTACAGAGCTAAAGACTATGTGCTCAAGTATCTTGCACGATAATGAAGTTAAGGATATCGGCCTATAATTTTCGGGGTTCTCTCTGTCGCCACTCTTATGGATGGGCGTTGATATCGGTTATATAAATTAGAAATAATAAAGAACCAATTACACTACCCTGCGGAACGCCAGAGACAACCTCTACTAAGTTCGAAGATTTCCCATCTTTAACAACCTTCTGCTTCCTATGATTTAAAATTCGTGGATACAACTAACAATTTTGGAATTAACGCCTAAGGTTTCTAATTTCATTATTAATTTCCTGTGAGGCACCTTATCAAAGGCTTTCCTAAAATCTAAGAAGATGGCATCGACCTGCCTTTTATTTTCTCCGCTTCTCAGTATACAATCCACAAAAAGACCGAGATGAGAATCACCTACCTTTCCTGAAGCCGTGTTGACAATCATCTAACAATAAATTATTATCAAGAAATCGCATTATGTTGATAACAAGTATATGCTCGAGAATCTTGTACGATATTGAAATTAAGGAAATCGTCCTGTAATATTCTGGGTTCTCCCTGTCGCCGCCCTTATGAATTGGGGTAACGTGCGCTAACTTCCAGTCGTTAGGGACCTCTCCAGAGGAAATGGATTTCTCGAATATTATCCGAAGAAAAGGTGCTATTTCTTCAGCTAATTCTTTTAAAACGCGAGCAGGAATTTCTTTGGGGCTAGTGGCTTTGTTATGTCTTATGGAACTTAATTGCTTTGCTATTTCCACCTTAGGAATTACTATATCGTCCATCAGATCGCTCCTTATAGCGGGTAAAAAATGTCCGCATTTGTCGTTGATGGCTGTAAATGCTTTTACAAAATGACGTTTAACACGTTTGCTTTCTCTACGCAATCACGAATAACGGCACCCTAGTCACTTTAAAAACATTAATATGCTAATCTATTTGCTGAAACTGCCCTTTTTCCCTGGTGCACACAGAATATACTGACAACGTCTACAAAAAAGCTGAGTAACTAAAAAATACGCTATTATCATTATTAGGCAAATATGCATCCGTCAAATCTATTCGTGTCTCCAAACCTTGTGCGCCCTGGCTAACTACGTATATAAAACTAATGATGGCTCTAGGCGACTCAATTTTTCACCTTTTCAAATAAATATTCCCCCAAGCACTTTTAATGCCGACAAAACATAAGAAATAAAACTAATCAGCATATTAGGAACGCTAAAATAAAATTCACACACTCAATATCTAGTTCGAAAGAAACTCCGTCCGTGCAATGGAATAATCTGCGACACCTCGGAATTGGCAAGCCTAAGGATTCTTTCTTGCCTCCAGATATATATCTTGATTCGCTTAATACTAGGTTCTCGATTCCTCCCACAGTTGTTGACTCTGAACGTAAACGCTAAGTAATTCGAAGCCTTGATCTAAAAGCAAATGAGCCTATCGTCTCTAAACATTTTCATTTCAAGTTGGTAATGCAAATTGACGTTCTTAAAGCTATACGCAGAATTAAATCAAAAGCGCAGGGTGCAGACGGCATTCCAATTTTACTAATGAACAAATTAATTCACCTTATCCTACCAAAAATCACTAATATATTTAATCACTCCTTACTTCTGGGTAAATTCCCATCGTAATGAAAACGCGCATTAATCCGACCCATCCCAAAGAAACCACTATCAAAGTATAACAAAGACTATCTTCATTCCATATCGTTGGCCAACCTCCACTAGTCTGTCTGTCGTCCTCTGAATCTCTTTCTCTTCTTCTGCTATTAAGCCCTGATCATCTGCGTATTTAATGGTAACAATAATTTCACCTCCTATCTTAAATCCTTTCTCTTCCATCAACGCTTCTTCTGTTATTGTTTCTGCATAAATATTAAATATCGCTGGTAAAATAGGACACCCCTGCTTCACTCCCCTCCCTTTTGAAGTACTTTCCGTTTCTTCTCCTTCAACCCTGACTCTAATCTTTTGATCAAAGTAAAGGTTTTTAAGCAGTCTTTTATCTTTCCAATCTATTCGTATTTTGTTTAAAATACCCAGCATTTTATCCCATTTCACTCGGTCAAAAGCTTTCTCCCAATCTACAAAACAAAAATACATATCTTTATTGACTTCTAGCGCTCTTTCTATCATCATCCTCATACATCCTATAGCATTTCTAGTCCCTCTTCCTCTTCTGAAACCAAACTGATTATCTTGCAGCTCCTTTTCTATTTTACCTTCAATTCTTTTGGTTATTATTCTTGTTAGAACTTTAGCTGTATGAGAAATTAAACTAATTGTTCTGTAATCCTTACAATTTTTTGCATTGTTCTTTTTCTCCAGTGATACTATAACAACATCTAAAAAATCTTCAGGCCATATGCCAGTATCATATACTTGGTTAAAGAATATTGTGAGTTGCTTAACTGCTTTCGAACCCAAAACCTTAAGAACGTCCACTGGTATATCATCACTCCCAACAGCCTTCCTACTTTTCATGTCATCAATTGCTCTTTTAACTTCAGACTTGAGAATCTGATCTTTTTCCACATACTCTTTTTCATTTACTTCAATATTTCTTGGCTTTCCTTCTTTTTCATACAGCACCTCAATGCATTTTTTCCAAACATTCTTTACATTTTCTGGCTCCGAGACTATTTTACCAATTTTGTTCATGATTCCTTTACGTCCTATCTTTCTTGTCTTTCTCTTGAATAGTTCCTTTGCTTTGCTATACATGAGGTCTGTTCTACAAATTTTTTCACTCTCGACAATCTCCTCGCATTTCTCATTTATCCACTGTCCTCTGGCTTTATCTGTTTCCCTTCTTAAAGCATTATTTAACTCCTTGTATTTTCTTTGGCATTCTTCAGTTTTTATGTTCTTCCAATTTCTTCTCTCTTCCATTTTTTGCAGCATGGCTGCTGTGACCCAGGGTTTTTTGTTTCTTTCACCCGTTATCTTTCCTACCTTCTTTTCCACTACATCTTTAATGTCCAATCCTCATCTACATTGTTCCTATTTTCTTCAGCTCTCTCCCCCAACCTTTCCTCCAGCTCTATCATGATAGCCTCCTTGTTCTTAAGGAGTTCCTCTAAGTTCCATTTCTTGTTAACTCTTATGCTTCTCTTAGCACTCTTCAGTCTACATTGTGTATTTGCCACCAAAAGGTTGTGGTCGGAATCGATATCTTCCCCTGGTAGTGTTTTCACATTTTTAATGCTTTTTCTAAATCTTTCATTGACTAGTATGTAATCTATCTGGTATCGTCTCTGGTCTCCTGGGTTTCTCCATGGGTAAAGTCTCCGCTGGTGATGCTTAAACCATGTATTAGTTACAATAAATCAATTTCTATGGTAAAATTCCACAAGTTTCTCCCCTCTTTCATTTCTCTTCCCTAGTCCATATTTTCCCACTATGTTATCTCCCTGTCCCTCTCCGACTACACTGTTCCAATCTCCCATTACTATGGTGGTGATCCTTCCCTTTCCCTCCTCCTCCAATATCTCCGTAATCTCTTCATATATTTAATCTACTTCGTCGTCACCAGCATTAGTTGTTGGCATATACACTTGAATTACAAGCATTTCTACTGGCTCCATCTGAAGTTTTACTGCTATTAATCTATGATTAATTGTCACTACCTTGTTAATTTTTTCAGCTATCTCTTTTATCATCATAATCTCCACTCCCCTTTCCTTTTTCCTCCCAAGGAAATAATCTTAAATTCGTCTGAATTTATCTCGCCTTCTCCTTCCCAACGAACTCACTAAGACCTACTATACCTACATTATTCCTTCTCATTTCCCTTTTTAAGTTCTCTAGTTGACCCCCCCCTCCCCCTAACATTCCATGTGCCTATAATTAATTTCTCACTACTTGCTTTCTTCTTTTTAATGTTACATTTCCTCTGTGCATCCCCTAGGGTAGTCCCCACCCGGAGATCGGATTGGGGGACTATTTTACCTCCGGAATATTTTACCCCAGAGAGATCCATAGAGGTATTTGCAGCTTTTCAGCCTATCATGGGAAATATAATGCCGTAGTTTCCCCTCCTTTCCTCATCGCAGTTTCACAGAGTGATTACCCATCTCTAGCTGTTCAGATCCACATTATCACCACCTACAGAGGTACTGTGCAAGCTGCTGCCCTTGCACAGGGGGATGTAAAACCCCCAAGACCGCTTCTTAGTTTGACTCTTCCCCTCAGACCTTTCCGGCTTAAATGGTCCTACCAGGAGAATTATCTCCCGCCGGCAGAGCTCTTTGGTTCATAAGAGTACACAAACTCTCCCACCTCTGTAAGGTTATGCAGTCCTTAGGGAGGGACTTTTTTAATACGATCTTGTAAATCTTTAATGTGTACTTGTGTACTTTTTTTTAGTTTTTATGTAGAACTGTGGTCATGTGTATTTCGTTTTATGTACTTTTCTAATATGATCCTTCAAATCTTTTAATATTGCTATCAGTTGGTTTCGCAGGTTTTTCACACACCCCTTCTTGTGTGGGTGTTTTCCTGCAGTGGGGTTTTTACTAGGGAATAGTACCTTAATTTTCTCTTGTTTTTCCTTACAAAAAACAAATCTCCATCTCTTTTCGTTTCCAAAAATGCTAACTTGGCATTGTGTTTATGTAGTAATTTATTTTATGTAATCTTTTATACTACTTTTTTCTTTGTTACTGTTTGTAATTGACAATGGGTTACATGGAAGAAGACTGCTTAGTCTCAATCTAGCCCAAATAAAGACGCATATTTATCTATCTATCTATATTTTAACCCTCTGTCTTGCCATAAGCCCTTCAACCTTTGTATAGAACTCACACTTTTTAAGCACGTAAATATATTTACAATTAATACCAGTAGACAATCGTCAGTTTTTGCTATCTTAAACAACAATTTTAATCGCGGAAGAAAATTTTATTCTTTACATGTATCGTTTACATGTAAAAGTTACATTACAAAATCACATTCATACACCTTATATGTTAGCCAATCCTCTGCTCTCTAACAGAGGCGGACTTAGAGGGTGCGAGGTCCCTAGGCGATTGGTGTTTGCGAAGCGAGCGACTTACGATTTCAGAATACGAGTTTATATTTTAATGAAGAAAACATGCAAACAAATTTTGAATTATTTATTTATTACAGCTTCTGATGTCGATCGTGAACCAGTCTTCAGATGGATTAGCGGCAGTTGGTTCACTGAGGTAGCAATATTCTACAACTAGCAATTTCACATCTAATCCGTCTAGAAAATCTTTACTTATTTTACAACAGCGGTTTTCTGCTCATATGTGATGGGAGATGCTTTACACTGTTGCTTAATACACGATTGTAGAAAATGAACTAAAATGTCGGTTTTTTTCATCTAACGGAAAGTCGTAATTTTTTCTTAAGATGCGGATCGGACCCTTCCTAACAATATTTCTCAATTGCTTATGGATCAAAGAGAAAATCTACTCACCGGGATAACTAAAATTGGAGAATACACTAGGCTATTCTCCAACAGCAATCAATTCTACTGATGTAGAAGTTGACGGAGCGCTACTATCTTAGTCATCACACCATTTTGGGCCATTTTGAATACTTACACCTTTTTCAGCCCCAGGTTGCACAGTTATTCAAGATTTTCATTTATACTTTCACAGCAAACATTAATAACGTTTTCATTTTTCTCACTAACACTACAACTACATAGAATCTGTTTTTTCATTGCACTTCTTGAAAAATTTCTTCAAAGATCCTTTACACTTTCGTTGTTATTCTTTTTCCTTTTAAATGCTCTTGATTCAAACTTTCCATCTTTATCCCGATCTCTCCCTGACATTGTGATACTTAAATGAGTTTAATTATCCTTCTTAATGTAATAGCGCTTAACTAAATATTTTACTCAAATTGAAATGACGACGCTAATTATGACAATGATTCACGAATACAAAAAACGCCCTGCGTTAACGCCACTTAGCTATTGGCGATTCACGGGAACTACGAACCAACTATGAGGACCAGCGAAGTCCGACTGATCGAGTCCTCGAACACGCCAGTAATCTCTTTTATAACGATCGTCTTCATCATCTAAAATACATGAATAGTTCTTTGTGATGGGGCTTTTCAAACTCAGTAAATGTTTCTTTACTTCTAATATTAATTTGCTGACTTATTAACTCAATGCCTTCCGACACATATTGTACGATACATCCGGCGAGAACTTCAAATCCCGCCGTCCGACGCACAATTTAAGTCCAGAAAAGAGCGGTGGAATTAATTTTCTGTTTTGATTTTGAATTTCAAAGTGACAGATGGGGTTAGCTGAGCTCTATTTCTTTCATCGTTCGACTTGATCTCTAACACATCCGAAAAACCTTTTAACCTTGACACAAGAGGCTTTCAATTTCTCTTTACTTTCTTCTCGGCGGTATTCCGTGCGTGAGTGCACACGTTCTGTGTTTCTTTCTTTCCACATCTGTTTCATTTAATCGCTCGTCGCTATTCTCTAAATAAACATCCGCGAAAGTTTTCTAGGTGGTGTTTCGAGCGCGATTGCCTACGCATCGCCATCAACGCGTTTCTTTCCTAATTTGCTTTTAGGGTCTAGGTGCGAGGCCCTAGGCGGCCGCCTAGCGATGTATCCGCCCCTGCTCTCTAATGTGCCCAAACCTTGTTCTTTTTAGGACTTTCTTATTAGAACAACAGCGGATCGAAGAACAAGAGAGTCATCTGAGAAGAGGAGGAGAAACAGTTCCAGAACAAAAGGCGTGGTGCGGGTGTCATATGGATGGAGGCTGGCGCAATATTAATGCATCGTTGAACACTTGCGCCATCTTTCCGCCTGCAGACTCATTGCCAGACGGGAAGGAAAACGAAAAAGTCGCACGCGGTAATTAAAGACATTAAAGGTTGAATTACATTGAGGTTATGTTACCGTATGATAATAAAGATTAGAGTTTTCTCCGAGATCGCAGAGGACATTTAACGATCGCTAGGCGACGGGAGGACGAGGGCAATAGGGAATATTAGTGGAACTCATTCCCAGGCTGGCCGAGGAACCCAAAAGGCATTAAAGCATAAAAAATTTCGTGTGCATTAAGCGCCAGAGTAAATTGAAATCTACGGCGCGTAGAATGGATTGGGGTCCAACGGTTAGTCAATAAAAGTTTCAAATTAAAGTGCAGAGAGATACAAAATTAATGTGAAATCAGCAATACTAAATATTTCGCACACAAGTAGTTGTAAAGATTTCATTGCAAAAAATATATATTTCCTTGATTAATCTGCGAATTTGCGTGGGAAACAAAAACGCCAAACATTTTCTAACAGCGGGAAATGGATTGTTTGTTAACTAATCGTTTTATAAATAGGAAGCCGTTTTAGCTAGTAGATTCTTTACCTTATAAAAGTATAAATTCGTTGCTTCGCTCCTATTCATGCGCGTATATATATATATATATATATATATATATATATATATATATATATATATATATATATATATATATATATATATATATATATATATATATATACCTTTTCAAGATTTTCGTTTTTTCTAGCCAGTTTTGTACGTAATCCTACCGAAAAAAAATTTCGAGTCTGCCACTTTTCTAAAATTGCCAAAACATTAGTATCCACCTATATATACATATTTTATATGTTTGTCCTTCTCTGTAAAGAACGTCTATATATAATGATATATGTTACGGTAACGGTCAGTAATCGGGAAGTGTGTACATTTACCGGCAAATGTGCACATTTACCACCAAGCTCGGTAAATGTAAGTTTAAGTTTCCAGATATAAGTATTATCGGTACATTTCCCGGTAATTGTGCGCTTTTACCAATGTGCCTTGGAAATGTGGAAATAAGTAAGAGTGAGAAATGCTACCGTTTAATAATTACGTTAATTTGCAACAAAAATCATCGAGGGTTTGGCTCCACTGTTATATACGTACTAAGATGAACGCTTCCCAACCCGAGAGAGAAACAGTGAACGTGAGGAGGAACCAAAAAACACTTCGACTAACCTACCCAACCCGGTGGGGCAGAGTAAAATTTTCCTTCTT